>NDFZ01004920.1:117070-208992 GCA_002192655.3 Mamestra configurata
TATATATATATATATATATATATGTATATAATATAATAAAGCTAAAGAGTTTGTTTGTCTGAACGCGCTAATCTCTGGAACTACCAGTCGGATTTGGAAAATTCTTTTTATACATTATAGCCAAATTCATGAGGAAGGCTATAGGTTATACGAGAACGGGAAAAAACGGGACATACACGTACGAAGTCGCGGGCAAAAAGTCAGTATCTTATAAGCTTTAAATTTCAACGATAAGTCATTTTCAATGAAGCATGTAATTTTGAAAACTATAAATTTCGCTGTTTTAGTACACATAACATACTTCAGAGTGGCAAACTTACATGAGTGAGTAGATGTTGCCGTGAAGATTCGGTGACACGCGTAATTGTACAGAATAGCCGCCGTCTTTTTAAGAACAATTATTGCATATAGCAACATACCTCAATACAGGTTACTGACTCTGTGGCAACTCACGTCCGCCATCTTGAATTTAGTATTGTGCCAGTCGGGGGGGCGGTGACATATTTTTACCCGTCATCGTCGTAATTTTGTGAATTTGTTGGAAAAACGCGAAAATAAGTGTCGTTATACCGTGTAAATAGTTTATGTCAGGACTGAACGTGAGGATGGCGGGTCAGACTATAAACGATAGGCTTTTGGCCGCCCGCCACAGCATCGCCGGGCAGGGTTTAGCTAAATCCGTTTGCAAAGCTACCACCGAAGAAATGATAGCACCCAAAAAGAAACATTTAGATTGTAAGTACCTACTCTTACGCAAAACGTATCCGTTGGAGCGGTATTCTTGATGCACATAACTTTTTTTTCGGTCAATAATCGACGACGTCGTCTCCACAGCGACTCTGGCAATGGTCGATAACATTTCTGTGATATTGAATGTAATCCGTGACGACCGCATTCAAGTTCATAGAACGCTTATTTGGTTTCATTAAAACAATAACAAGATAATAGCAATTGAATTCGCATTTAAAATGTTGAAATATTTTTACATAATGTTGTTTCTCATGATTGTGTAGCTTGACACACATTACCTAAGTTATGTCATGTTACAGTGGATATAACGTGTTGGTTAACGATAAAAAAAAAACTGTCTACCTGCTTATTGATTTTATGTAAGAACCTATCCAACTAGTGAGGATCTGTAACTTTAGAGTTGTTACAACTGCAAATTGTTACCCGCGGGCGTAATTTACGGTCGCATTTTCCATCTTTCGAGGCAGTTCAACCCATGAAAGAGTCAGGGTCGTATTTCGGCTCATTTAGTTTCAGGACTGTTTAAAACTCCAAAAGCATTCTGTTTTCTTAGTCTATGAATAATAAGTAACATGTTTACTTATGCCAAACAAATCAATAAAGATCAACAACCAAAGCCTTCACAAACATTAACCTTTTGAAAGCCATTGTCACATATATGTGCAAACGGGAGCTTGCCCTGTATGCCAAACCTCACAAATATGTGACAAAAAATATGGCAAACTTGTGGCTTGCCGTGGGGGTACACCAATCAATAAAATTGTACTCCTGTGATCAAAAGGTTAATTAACCTACCCACCCTAATCCTAAGTAAAATATTTTTTTTCCTAACCTATACTGGCATTTACTAGGAATTACAGTTGCCATTAAATACCGAAATCCATCTAAAAATTATTTGTACACAGAAGTCCTAGTCAGTCTGATGGTTGATATTAACTAAATAAACAGTATGACTGATTATTTTATCAGCAAAAAAACTTAGTCATTATCAGCTGTACTAAAGGATGTACAACTATTTTAAAAGATATCTAATCTTTTACTTATCTTTTCATTCTAGTCAGCAAAATTCTATTCTATTTGTATTTAGAGAAGAATAAAAAAATAAATAAGAAAGCTTAATTCTAAATGAAAAATTGAAATATTTATAGGTATCTTTAATAAGCTCATTTTTGGTAAAGAAAGCTTTCCATCCAGATGGAATTCCCCAAGACCCACACTGCATCAATACTTAGAAAACATGATAAAAATGTGAGTGAAAAGTGATTCACTCAGATGTCCTCAGACTGATACAATCCAACTAGAATATTATCTGAAATAAAAATATACAATCAGTAACAACTAATGTCCCATTTGACTAGGGTTGCCAACATTTTTCAGAAGATATAGTTTTTGTAGAATTATATCTGATTTTAGAACAGGTAAATAAAGAGTATATTCATAGAAGAAAGAGTGAAGTACCCTTTATTGTTTTACTTTTTTTCAACATATTTAAAATAGTTGTATGAGTGAAATGAAAGAGTTTTTAACTTCCAGTTTTCAATCATGACCAAATAGACAGAAACTTCTTTAGTTTTTGCAGAAATGACGGGATTTCATTCAATTCAGAGTCAAAATTATTAGAGTATTTTAGCAAACTCTATTACTTATGTAGATGATAAAGTATGCATCCACAAAATAGAGTACAATACTCTATAAGAGTACAGTTGGCAACCCTACTTATGACATTCATATAACTAACCATGTATTGTCCAGCTACTGGCCACAAAACAACCAAACTATTGTCTCAAACATGGCACATACTGCTCATAAAACAAGTTCTATTAAAATCCTCTTGAATTTGCATTTTATTGTCAGTTATGCATGACTCATCTTTTAACCAATGTCTGGCTAAATGTCTAACCCTTCACTCTTGAGCTCATACACTGATTAATGGGACAAATGACTGCAGCACATTAATTAATGCTTTGTTTTATTTATGCATTGTTTGCATGTCAACAACTTTAATATAAAATAGGAAATGTGTAGTTGTAATTTATGGATCTGAAGTTTAATTACCTTTGGGGTCGTTCATAAATCAGGTGATGTACTTTTAGCAAATTTTTCACCCCCCTCCTGTCTATACATGTGAGGATTATACTAAAGTCTCTCATTATCAATATCATATGTATATTTTTTTGTTCAATAGTAATAAAAACATCGAAATTATTTTGTACAAGTAATATGCATAAAAGAACAGATTACAACAGGAACTAAATATGGCATAATGAAAAAAATACATATAGACTATATATACAACCGTATAGCGTGGCGACGCGGCGCCACGGCATGCGTCGTCACGCCAACAATTGGTTTTACCCACAACTATAGATGTTCCGCATAAAAAAAATATCAGAATATTAATACATGTGATCTCACTACACCCACCTCCCCCTTGTGATGTTTCGTGATTTTTACCAAAACCCCTCCATCATTTTTGTAATACTTGTTCATTGCTTGAATTGTTGCTGTATAAAAAGACTCACGCCTGTTTCTGGAAAAAAAAATTATACTACTGTCAAAAAAATAAAAATCAATTCATGTGATTGGCTGTTGTTAGCTCATCCAACCAATCAATGCTAGTTTTGCCTTTTTAGGCATTCATCATTGTTAGGCATTTTCTATTTTCATTTCGAAATGATAAAATTTGAACAAAAATGAATGATTTCCGAACTACAACAAGGAGGAGAGTCCTTTAATTTGTAAAAAAAAACATGATATTATTGTGTGTTATGTGTGAATCCTTGTACTGTTGTCTAGATTGTTACCTTATCAAAACTTCAAAAAGGTACTTGAAGAAATTTAATGATTGTGAAATGTTATTGTAAAGCTGACAATTTCAATTAGAAACCAATTGGAAACGGCTGTTCCTAATGAAATTAAAACAATTCAAAAAGAACTAAGAAGAAACACTTGAAAACTGTAAAAGTTCAAAAGTTGTTTGTTCTATTCTCTTTATTCATTTATTACGACATATAACTTTATAATAAAATAAATATGTAAAATATTTAAAAATAATGCTCTATTCTTTAACAACATATTAATACATAAATAAACCATGCCACCTGCTACAATCCTTAATACTCTGTTTTATTTACACTCATACATCTAATCATAAAAACATAAATATTTTAGGAAAAAACAAGTAATCATATTTATAGTAGGTACATAAGTAGGTATTGTGGTAGCCCCATACTATCATAAATTCACAATAATTTTATAAATAGGTACCTACACTTAAGAGTATGAATAACAATATTTTATTTGTATAAAAACATGGTACATTTAAGGTCTTATTAAATACCTATAGAATTAGGATCTGACATGTTTCATCATTCAATAGCTTACAAATATTCAAACACTCACTAGTGTTAGTAGTAATCGTTCTTTTTGACAAATGTTAAAAGTAGAACTAATTCTCTCTAACATAAATTAAACACAACATAATTAATTCAATTTATATTAGAACAAAATCGAATTAGAACTATAATATATTTGGTAAGTAACTCTTTCAGGCACTTCATTTCCTGAACATTCATACAAATTCCTTACAAGGTTAGGGGAACATGTCAATTTCAGCATGCTAATATGTTGAGGAAAATCCATTCATTTAGTTATACAGGATATTGTTACATTATGACCAGAGATCTGAATAGGTAGACTATATTTACCTAATGTTCGTGGAAGTAAGTAACATAGAGTTGATAATACCTCCAGTAAAATCCTGGAATCATGACAATTAAAACCCGGGATTATAAAAACATGAACTGGACTTTGTGTATAGTTACAAATGATTGATTTGAAGAATCAAAAGAAGATAGAGTTGTGCGAAAACAAAGCTATTTAATTTAACAGTTTTAGTAGGTACGGAACTCTAAAAACATAATAAGATTCTTCAGTATTATAATTTTGTTCAAATATATTTAAAGCGCAATAAGTAATTTGCAATTCCTCAAATCCCGGGATACAATCATGTTTATGTTCCGGTATTTTAAAGGCGGTATTATCAACTCTATATTACTTAGTTCCAGGAGCATGAGGTAAATATAGTCTACCTACTACTCCGATCTCTGGTTATGACTAATACAAAACCAGGTCACTAAAAGTAATACAGTGTTTTGTCTACTTTAGACATAGTAATGTGGCTCACTCAAACTCATAGCAAAAACAATTGATGCACTATCAATTGTTTTTGCTATGAGTACCGGAGATGGGTAGTTTCTTCTTATTGTTACACTGTGTATGGGATAAGAATAGACAATGTTTTGCGTGAGACTTGTTATAATATACTGGTAGTACGACAAGTCAGCCATTCCGATTACTTATGTAGGGTTTGCTTACACTGCGGCAAAGACGAACGATACTGAAAGGGTGAGACTTCTTATAATATACTGGTAGTACGACGAGTCAGCCATTCCGATTGCTTACGTACGGTTTAGGTGTGTTTCCACTGCGTCAAAGACGAACGATACTGAAAGAAACCATGCAGGATTCGATCCATCACATTGCTTGAAATCCGCACCGCAGGTATCTAGGTACACACCTTTTCGACCTTCAGGAGTTGCCCATGGGGTATTAAAGTAATTAAATCATTCCATGTGCCCTAAAAAGGACAATTATCTACCTCTCTGTCATTCCACTCGCATACGTACTGAGCTTAGGATATCCCCAAACATTTCAATGTTTCCGTTTCAGGGAAAAAATATTCAATATAAATCCCATGACGCAACAGGGATTTGTAACAGAAACAAATTCATTTTTGCACGACCCAACAGGCCTAATCCAGGCTATCAAAAGATCAGCGAGCCAATTTTATATCGAAATAGGTTTGTAAAGTGACGGTTTACTTTCGTAATATATGTTTCTCTATTTGGTAAATAACTGAAAGAATTTATTTAAAACTTACTTTTACCCGCGACTTCGTACGCGCATATCCCGTTGCCACACACTTTCATTGAAAAGGGAGGATCCTCCGACCGGACGGTTGTTGAGTCCGGTGGGCAAGTGCCCGATAGTTGATATTCGGACTGTTGTATATGTTCAAATCGCACGGAGACTGCTTGCGCGATGCAGGATTTCGATGGTAGTTCATCGCTGACAGGATAGAAGGTGTTGCGGTTCTTTTTGTTGCCGTTCAAATTTCGCTTCTTTGTTTTTCATGTGGCGGCTTTGATACCACTACACGTTATAGAACGGCTTGCAAAGGATCTCAGGAATCTCGGTATGTTGAGGTGGGTGGGTGGTAACGCTTGCCGAGGTCGGTCCGTGGATGGGTCCCTATTCACGGACTAACCTCGGCAAGCTTAACTTAACCTTGAAAATCGATCCTCGCAGTTGTTATTAAATAATAACAACTGCGAGGATCGAGCCACCAGCTCCTCAAAATAAGACAGAAAACGAAATATAAACTTTAATATTTGTATTAGTAATACCCTTTCTATCACAATTGGATGCAGCAACACTTCTATCTGTTCGGTACGATAATTGGCGTGATTGGAGTGAAATACGATAAACAGGACAGGCCCGTTTCCTGTCCGGCTGTCATATCAAATTGTCGTCGTACTGCACGTACTCTGGAAGCTTCGGAATTGGACAATATCTCTTGTTGTTATTGTTTTTGATATGCACTTTGAAATTGATCCAATCCAATCATCATCAATTTCAATAGCCCTTTGATACTCAAACTCCTCTCTTGTGATCTTTTCTTTCTCTGAGTTGTAATATACTACGTGCCGCCCGCGGGAATGTCGAAAATCATCCTAAAGAAATATACTCCCGGGATAAAAACTCCCGTGTTATTTCAGACAATAATACTACCTCTGTGCCAAATTTCATCAAGATCATGATTCGAGTAACAAACATCCATTCATCCATCCATCCATTCATTCATTCAAACATCCAAACTTTCGAATTTATAATATTAGTATAGATTATATCTTGGAATTCCATTTCTTTCTTGCCTTGCAACTCTTCTCCAGTTTGGATTTAGTGTCAGGTTAAGTTCGTCGTCCCATCTTTAACGCTGTCGGCTTCTATTTCGTTTACCACTTCTACCCGCGCATTCGGCCCGTAGTGCGACCATAAGGCGCGGATAGGAACGTTTGAAACGCTCGAGAAAGTCGCGTAAGCGCCCGCCTTAGTCACTACACTGTGGAAACAAGCGGCGGTTTCATATGTTTGATATTTCGCTTCCGTCGTCGCAACCGCGCTAAGCTCGCAATGTGGACGCACACTATGGTACCATTCTGTCAGGATTTTGTTCCAATCTAATATTTAATTACGATATAAGGCAACCGCAAAATTGTTACCTCGAAAGACACAGATAAAAACTTGAATATAAAAAAAAAACTAACTTGTTTTTGATCACAGATGTAAAGCTTCCTAAATGAATTTTGATATTAATCCACTATCGAAGTTCTATTTATAATGCATGGCAACCGCATTGTTGTAATCTCTAAACCGCAGAAGCGAGTTTCAATGATAAAACTATAAAGCAATAATAGGAATAAGTCAATAATGAAAATCCTTATGCATTTTTTTCTACTCAGTGAAAGAGAAATGTTTGGAAAAGCGTATGGACGGGGTGTAACACAAAAATATATTGACGCCCGAACGGAACTTTCGTTTTCGATCGCCAACAATCAGAATCAGATTTAAAGCTTCATCATCATATCAGCCGAAAGACGTCCACTGCTGGACATAGGCCTCCCCCAAAGGGTTGGTAATAATCGCCAAGCGTTGGCGATCGCAGTGTAGCTGTTGCAATGCACAGAACATGCTGCTGCCCATACTCTGGTGAGTCCCTTAGTCGCCTCTTACGACACCCACGGGAAGTGATGGGATGGTGCTATTTTTTTACGTCCGACACCATACAGAACAAAGGTGAGATGTAAAGCTTCCTTCACATGAAATCGTTCGAAATAAAACAGCTTTAGTAAAACTCCAATTACCTGCCCACCTTTTCTTTTTGACGCCGTGTTTTCCTAATGGATTTCTTTCTCTAGGGATCAACGCTACGGGTTTTAGAAGTTTAACTTAAGGTGTGGTTCACTTGAATACAGTTGATTCTTTACCAGTTATTGATATTGCTTGCTAACGAGGCGATTTTATATACGACGCTATGTGCCATCGACCGAACCTGTTGCTGTCATCTATCACGCCGCGATTCGTATAGTATTTGAAATAGTATTCCTCTTAACGTAAATAAGCACTAAGCACACCCCTTTTATTTTTTTAAGGATTGAAAATCATCAAATGACTTCTACCGCTCTGGGTGGAGCGGAAGGGCGTGTCAGACTTTTACTGACTAAAACCCATCCGTGTTCCTTCTAAAGCCCTTTGCGTTCCAGGGCCGCGGTGACTCTTTCGAACAAATTCCGCAACCCTGGCAGGACTAAGCACCCCCTAAAATGACATTTCGTCAGGCTTTCCGCCGAAATATGTCCACTGTTAACATAGGCCTCTCCCAAAGATTGTCACAACGAACGGACTGAAGAATCGCAAGTAAAGATGACTGATATCACCACGTCTCTAATCCTCGAAGGGCTAAGCAGTGGTATACAAAAAGTTCACCAACATTTCGACAGTTACAAGTATGTTTGGAAAGTTCGATGTAAAATGGGCGTGTCTACTCGTATTCTGCCTTGTACCGGTCACAAATCGAGAATCTGCGCTGCTTCTGAGATATGCCAGATCTGCGTGATCTAAAGATTAGCCAGTAGAGAGTGCCAATTTCATTATTAAGTCCGTCTCTGTCAATTGTTTGCGTCAAGTGTTAAAATAAATAAATCAGGGACTCCATTTTGCGCACTTAGGCTCCCATTGACTCCGTTGGGTGTGGAGGTCTTGGCTAACATAGCCAGTGTTGCTTAGCCCAGAAGCATATAAGTTTCCTTGGGGCTTCACAGACTTCGTGGAGCGACCTCTTTATTCCGAGGATTGGGTTTTCTACGTGCACAAATCACCATGGTCTCGCATACAGAATGACGTGAGTGGATTTCCAGATAGAAAAATCCCAATAAACTTTACCCAAAAAGAGGTATTCAACCCCAGAACCTCACGCTCAGATGATGCACTTGCGTTCACTAGTCTATAATAACGAAGCAACATTCCATAACCAACTGCGAGTATCTATCTCGTAATAACCGAAGCCAGCATTATGAAGCCAGTATACTCTACAGTTTATATTGCAATTCGGTCGATGATATTAGAATGTAAATCGTGAGAACTTCTGCCTTAGAATATCAGATGAGCTTTAATAGTCATTTTAATCTTCATATTAACTTTATAATGGAAGTTTTTCTATGTCATGGCTGTTAGAGGTCACAGCATTCAGGTCACATATGATGGGAAAACAGATAACAGAGCACCGTGGGTTGTCATGTCAACAGTATTACACAAAAGCGCAAAGCAAATCATTTCATCTGACCAATTAGCTGGAGGAACCGTAGTCCGAAATCTTAGTCACAGCTTTACCAATTAAGAATGACCCATGCTGCTCAATTCTCTGAAATCCTAACACATTAGTCCAATTGACGGAGTTATTAAAGAATTTAAAGATGAGATGTAAATCTACAAAGTCAGTGAACCCTAAACTAACAAAGGATACGGAGACAAACAGTATCTTTCTACTCTAGTAGTGACAGAATATATTGAGAACTCGTTAAAATACTCTTCGTTCAACAATCTCGGCTTCGCGCTATTTTTATTCCAATAAAGGTCAATTAGTTTGTTGTCTAGAATAGTCATTTTCACATCGTACCAGAGGCTGTTACTGGGTCATCTGATCGAAGCACATCGCTGCTTCTATTAGCATACCGTACTGATTTACAGGGATGTCTAGAAAGTTCTATTGTTAACTTGGTAACCGGTCCCAATTCTGAAATCATGCGCCTATTACTTTTGAAGGTCATACGCAAAGGTGAAGCGTTATCACAATAGAAAGGTCCAGATTTTCTTAACGGTAAATAAACTCGTAATCTCCTACCCAGAAAGGTCATTAAGCGGTCCATAATAGTCTTTATATCCTTGAGATTAGCTCTCCGCCTGTACAGTTGTAACGTTTTGACAAATGGGGTGTCTCCATCGATCCGTCTTCGTCCGGACTAGGTCGCCAGAGCGTCAGACCGAAAAGCTAACAGCTTTAGCAAAATCGGGAGCTAAATTTATTGTAGTCAATAATAATTACTGGAATTTGCCGCCGGAGGCACGTTCCAGCTTCTGAAATGGACTCATTTTAAAGGGTTCCTTCAGCCAGATTGCTTTTGTTGGCTCTGCGTATAGGGTGCATTTGGTCAAGCTATGACATCATCCCTACTGTGGAACACATGCTTACCATAAAAAAGGCATTTGTGTGCTTGATAAAATTGTTTTAGTCGGTCGTTTGTCATTTTTATGGGAGCGTCTTCCGTTTATTTTAATTATTAACTCTTTCCCAGACAGAGCCTTTCGGGCCTAAGAAAGCTATTGTTTGTTACGCATTACTTCGTAGTACAGTTCACATTAAATTGAGTTGGTTTCTATCTGATACGGAGTAAAAGGTGGCGCTTTATCGCATTCTTATTGTATTTAATTGAGGAAAATAAATGTTATGAAACTAAACAGACCTACATAATTAATTAGAAACGTTTTATCGTTATCGCACACTTATTATGCATAGGTATCGACAGGTGTCGACGCACTTGACGACTAGCGTGGTGTATGATATGAATCACTGATCGAGCGTGAGCTAAAACAAGGATAAGATGATCCTCGCGTCATCTGACGCTACAACTTGACCTGAATTTTCTGACGTCACAAGCCACGTAATATTTCATGACAATGTATCGTAAATTCGCGGCACTTGACATCATGGATTCGAGTTTTCGTCCGCGGATTTCGTAACAAAATAATGGTTTATTATCAGGTCAAGTGCGGTAAATAATAATTTCGTTACGCTGCCCGACCCGGCCTTCGTTGCGAGTCATGTAATTGTCTTTTTTTCTATGCCTGTTGTCTGTTGCTGAAATGCGAAAGTGTTTTTATTCTATCACGCACGAGGTGAATAGATGGGATAACAATGACAGGGTTATTTCCGTGACCTTTGGATGGTGAGAATAACGCGTCTTTCTGCTTATAAATATTACTATCCTACTCGTACTTCGACCGCTTTGCTAAGGGCCAATAAGGCAAGTGGAAATAGATTTGTTTCCCACCCCTCCTGTTTTCGTTTCCGATTAATTTCGTTGCGATCTCCCGACTCTTCGCGATAGTCTAATGAGTTCCTTGGCAGACGGCTAGCGTTTTTGCGCTATTGGTTCTACCTTTTAGTATTTATGTTTGTGGTCTACGTCTTTTTGTTCTGTATCGGCAAGACTTACTACGACTAAAGATCCTTAGGGAATATCTGAGTCTCGTGATCTTATTGAAATCGGATAGGCCTTACAACTGGACTTCTTATTGACACAAACTCCTTGGAGACCCGTATGCTCCTCCCAACTTCCATTTAGATTTAATACCAGAAGTATTTGGCACCATTACACGCCACAATAATTTCTGCCTGTTGATGTTACTTGATTTAACGACATCGCATCAATTTCTCGAGTCGTTTACGCCCCCTGGAAATTGTAGCGTAATGAATTGTAGATTTCCAATATATCAGGATTGATCATTACGAGCGGAATTTAACACGCTTTTGCGACGATATCGCTTGATGTTCTTATTTTCCCTTTTGAATGAAAGCTGAGTTGTAACCATTAGTTGAATGAATACACCGTTGATGATCACCTTGCTACATAGAATAATTTTTGTAAGTACCAAAACAATTTTATCATCGTGACAGTTTTCGCGGAGGACGAGATAAATTGAGGCGAAACTCAAACTGGTTCGCGTATAATAAACTTTAGTGTTGCTACACCAAAGTAGGTGGGGAAAGGCGTAGTCGGTGAAGTTAATAATTTAAATGGTCCCGGGAATTTCATCCCTATTTTCGGCACGACATTTACTTATTTGATGTTCATTCGAAATGTTTGCTTTTATCTTTAAACCACGATTGAATTAGCCGCGTTAGTGAATCCTTACGGCCAACTGCCCATGAACTGTCAAAATTGCTCAAATGTATCCGCTTTTAATATTCTTAAACAAATTCTAAGATTCTCTTTACCAAAGACTTCAGAACCTGATCCGGGCAACGGCTTCAACCGCGGATCAAATTATATCAGTCGTGATTCGTGATCCCTCTCTTCAGATCGGATTACTTAAGATAATTTGTAAATTTCACAAAAGGAAGGACTAAATCACGCCAAAGGTTGCCGCAAGTGGTGAGATCTTGCTAATTGTTGGAGCTTTAAAACCACTTTTCCGCTAAAACTTGTTCACGATTGATCTTTGAGGTGATGCAATGGGGTTTTTGAACGTTTATAAATAACTTGATATGTTATTCAAGCAGTTGTGTTACTTTTTGTCTGTTTTGGAGGTGTGGCCATTGAGTAATCTGCATCTCCGGGTGACTACAGATTAAATTCGATTTTAGCTGCCCCGAAACAGAGGTAAGTGGGGGTTTACCGCTTTTCGGTAATTATATCAAGTGAATTGGCAAACGCCCCTACCTTGAGAATTGGATTAAGTCTCGATTCCCTGGAGCTTTTATAATTAAAATATTACACCAAGAATTATTATGAGAGTGGGTTTACCTCGAAGATCAAGTTTTTTTTTATCTTTAATAATAAATAAACAATAATAATGTTTTTTTATTATTATTATTTTTTATTATTATTATCTTTATTCCATAACTGAATATTTGATTGCTCGTAGTAATAATTAATTGGAAAGAACATCCAGGGACTATGAAATATTCAGCTTTGACTTAATTTTCTACAGCAAGAAAACATTTAATCGATTAACCATTCGTTGCTTCAGAAATTATTACCACACAACGGCACAACTGGCAGCGCTAATGGATATCAATTAAGGCTTTTACTACATGCAAAAGTTTGCTATTCCCTCAACACTATAAAGTGACAAAATTAATTTATTCAACCCTGTAAATGTTAACTTGTAAACTCGAGCATGAGGGACCGTAACTTTTGAAGGGATGTTGGTAAAATTATGATGTTAAGTCATGTATGCAAAATTACTACGTCTAGATGAAGTATCGGTTATTGTAGCGTAATTCTATTAGTACCCAGGTGTTTGTTCCTCCATATACTCCAAAATAATCTCTTAGATAGCTCTTACGAAATTATACGAAGTTTGGAGTGGTGTTGCCGAAAGATTTCGCCATAGTTTACAATGTTTTAAGCTGTTTCCAAGTGGAATTATCGAGAAATAACTACAATGGACAACCGATAAATACGTTCTTAATATCAATCGTGAAAGTAGGTTAAATATTAAATGATACGAGTGGATATGTGGAAAATTAATCCAGTGTTACTAAAATAATCATGTGACATGACCAAAATGTGTCTGGAACGGCTATAGGACTCTTATTACAAAATGACATCTGTTTTATTTATCTGTGACCGATAGGCGAGGGTATTAAGTTTATTGTGTCTATTATTGAAATTTTGATTAGCGACCTTGTTGGCGACAGAAACATTGTTTGGGATGATAGTAAAAACAATGACTGATAAGGTGGCCTCACCTTCACTATCACTTTCCCGGCCATCTTTGTCCGCTTAACCGCAGGTCACGTTTAGACGCGGTTAAGGTTTCGCGTTTTTGTACCAGATACATGATTTGAAACATTTATGTTTTTGTTCTTGATAATTGTCGGTTTGTCGTATTGTATTCTAGAGGTCGAATAGGCAGTCGTTCCGTGTAAAATACTGGTATTTAGATATCTGGCTAGTCTTTAAGCGGACCCTAATAACATTTGGAAATCAGAAATCATTTATTTTGCGAAGAATGTGGGTATACAAAATAAGATGTCGATATTTTTAATAAATGATAGTTCCAACACACTCTACCTTCCGGCATGCAAAAGTAGAAAAACTTACATATTCAAACATAATAAAAATTTAAATTAAAAAAAAAAAATAGTTAAATGTCCTTGGATCATAACAAAAATTCACATAAATTATTAACACAAAAAAAAAAACAACAATCTGAGATCATATTGACTCCTTTACAAATACAAAAAAAAAAAAACTGACCAGACAGATCATCGCTGGGTTGCTGACGCCCAGCAAATGCTGACATGGTAACCCTTTCGGTATGGGCACACTCAGCACCGTTTTACTACATCATTGTTACGTTTCATTACCTATGGTTTTTTGTTTTACTAAGTCGTTGTTGCTGTTGTGTGTATCCAATAAATGTTTTCTATTCTATCATGTTGCTCTCCGCGTCCTGCGAAAGAACTTAACTGATGATCTAGCCTAATTTTGTTCTTTCGCACAAGTCAGAATATGAACCATCTTTTCTTTATTTTTTCAGATCTAGTCCACTGCACAAACGAGCCCAACGTGTCGATACCACAGCTGGCCAACTTGCTGGTCGAGCGCACACAGAACACCAATTGGGTGGTGGTGTATAAAGCTCTAATAACAGTACATCATCTACTAGCATATGGGAATGAGGTAAGCAGTTTTCGTCTATTACACTACTGACATTACACTGTGACACTTCCCACCATATTTATCTCTACCAGAGACTATACTGTACAGATCCACATGACTTTTGAATTTAGCCTCTACAGTTGGAAGACAAGCCTCAACGCTAAGGCCCAGAGAACAGGCGATGAAAGCCAAATTCCAACAGGTATTTGGCACATCACACTTTTCTTCCAAACAGCCAGCTCTGCTTGATGTTTAAATTAAGTTTCTAAAGTTGGCAACCCTGCGGTAAACCCCAAGGCCGAAGGGTTTTTAGACGAATGGTACTTACCACATTGAAGCAGATATGTTGGCTATCCAAAACAAAATTTAACTGGATGATAATTTCACAACCAGTCCACTAAATGGCCGTCCTGCCATATGTCTCTCGTCAGAGCCACGTCGACTAGAATGTGTGCACTGTTTCAAACGAAAACGTAACTCCAATGAAATTGTTCACTGGAGTTACGCCGAATTTCCGTCTGACTACACATCAAACGGGTACTTGTGTATAAAGCTGTTGGCACTGTACATTAACTATAAGCATATGGAAATCAAATTAAAGATCTTTGGTTTGCGTGGTCATCATGTACAAACTTTTTGGGATTTCTTTCATTGTGCGTACAGCTAAGGAACAGAATTCTACGCCGGAGTGTTTCTTGAAAGCTACAACCTAGGGGTCTCTAAGTCCCTTCTGCGAAGCAGTAATAATCCTTTGCTAGGAGGAGGCGGGCCGCGCGAGGGAAAGGCAAGGCCTTCGCCCCAACCGCCGCAACAGGAGAAGACGCCCCGGGCGTCGGGAGTCGTAGGGCGATCCCCGGCCACCGTAGGCGCGGGCCTGCGGACGGCGAGCGTTGGGTGGCTCGCTGTCCGATCACCGCCAGGCCCGGGTCGATAGCGCGTTGTGTTTCACGCGCGCCCAAAGAGATGTCAGCATAGAAAACGGGGCCCGCTAGGGCCAGAGCTTGCCAGGGTTGCAGAATTTGTTCGAAAGAGTCACCGCGGCCCTGGAACGCAAAGGGCTTTGGAAGGAACACGGATGGGTTTTAGTCAGTAGGAGTCTGGCACGCCCTTCCGCTCCACCCAGAGCGGAAGAAGTCATTTGACGATTTCCCATCCTTAAAAAAAAAGGGGTCTCTAAGTCAAGAGTTCATAGGTACTTCTAAGCAAGCGTGCTCCATCGTCAACTCCATCAGGTGAGATTGTGGTCAAACGCGAGCATAGGAAAAATACATATTTATCTTTGAAAAATTATATTTTTTATCTTAACGACGAAATAACTAGATTCCACAATTTAGAGGTGTTGATGTGTTCAATGTTTAAACTGCATTTCCTTCCGTAAATCATTGTCGTATCGTAAGATAGGGGTGTAGACTACCTCCGTCTAACCCTACATGTCCGTTGGCAGTATCAGGTCCTAATCAGACAGGGGTGTCTCACCCTATGTGAGTCACAACCCAATATCCTAAGCATTACGGGGAACCTGGTTATGGGAAAACCCAATTGCAGTTTGCATTTTTGCCTGTATTGCTTTTTCGTATTCAAGGGTATCAACTTTTTATCACTACTCTTCTAGAAAGAAATGAAGGAATGATTCCGAAGATGAATGTTTTTCTCTTTGTTATGACAGGTAAATCGGATGCAGTTCATAAATTGTTTACGTGTTCTTTTTAGTATCAACACGCGTTTTCTCCAAAGAATCTCAAAGGCCTTTCATTTGGGGCCATCTGTTGAAGTAAGCTGTACATTATTATGGCTACATAATTAATGGCTATAGAGACATGCACTGTTAAACACGCAGAACTGAGTGTTTGATATAATCTCATAAAGCTGTATTTGACGGGCAAATTTATGATGATAAATTGGAGTATATTAGTGATGATACTCATCCGTCAGATGTAATCCCTTCGACACTTTCATTGAAGTTCTTGAATGCAACAGAGCTTTTGAATACCACGATTTTGTTTGCATGTTACACGGAACTACATAAACTTCTCAACAATTCTATACTTAGCCGTTTTACCAAGGATAATATAGAATTTCAAGGCTATAATTTGCTCAAAACGTGGATTATTATTCTCTTAGACTGCATGCAGGTATTGTTTGTCACCTAATTTATGTATTTATGCGTGTTTATTCCCACGAATAACAGCTGTGTAATATTTACTTTGTGAATAGTAGCTATTTCTCAATGAGTCACGATTTTGAAATCGCTGGTATGTTTTAGACTCAGGGGGAGTTGCTCTTTTTTAAATTGAAGAATCGTCTTCATCATCGTCTTCTTGCCTTTGGGCTTTGCTATTTGGGGTCGGCGCAACACGTTTTTTTCCTTCATTATGTTCTGTCAACTGTAATGTGAAGAAGTATGTCTTCGAGAGCAAAAACTCATAACTAGGTGGTTATTTTCGTAAATCAGCTCTACGATTTTACACTTCATTATAATTTCAGTCGAAAGACCACTGCTGGATATAAACCGCCCACAAGCCTCGCCAAATCGTCCAGTCTTGTGCTTCTCACGTCCTACGAACTCCGGATTTGACACTAATCTTAACAAAAACAGGGCCAGTCCTGATTTAGCATCCTTATAATCCTGTCTGAGTGTCTTAATTCAATATTGGTCTCGTTTCTGATTCGATTCTTCCTTCCATAACCACAATTCACTTTGATGTAACACACATTATATTATATTCGTACGCAAAGAGATATACTCCCATCTGCTTATCTAATTCTAACGCCATTCCATCTTCCCTTTTACGGCACTCAAGGGACGCTCTCTGAACATTTGTGGAGAGATATCTACGGCTTTCCAACAGTAAAAGGAACTGGGGTATTATTTTAATCAACTCTTGCACTTGACCTCAATACCTTAATGAAGATAATCAATACCTCGTCTAGTAGAGTAGATCATAGCATAGGCCGTGAACCCGATACTGATTACTGTGAATCATTCAATTTCTCGCCTATAAAATCAAGCTTGGAGGTCAAGATATTTATCAGCACTTCGGGAATCGTAGTCAATAGAAACGGGGACTTTTTAACGTCACATAAAACATTTTCAATGTTATGTCCCCTTATCTTGAATGTCAAATAGGTACCAGCTGGCAATAGCAGCTGTAACTGTAATGAAATCGCCGTCTGCGCATTCCATGAATCAAAGCTGCTTATCTGACTCGGGATATCGTAAAATTTTAATCGTTTCTATGGAATTACGGTTTTCATTCATTAATTTTGTTGCCAAGGGAAAAATATTCAATTGATGAAGCCAGTCGACCGAGTAAGGCCGTTATTAGTTCTTTCATTGAAGAGTAAACCGTCTGGAATCGATTCAGCTTACACTCGTGATGCCCTATTTTTATGTGGGAGGCGATATTGGCTGCTAGGAGTCGTACATTTTTAACGAGCATACTTCGTCTCAACCTTTGTATCCAAGTCTGACTTCAATAGATTGAAGATATACATACGAATACATCATTAAGTCCTTGAGAAAAAGTTGACACAGTTGTAAAAGAGAACGTCTTTAATGATGTAGTATCTTCTCGATATCAATCAGATGCCTCTCATGACCCCTGCCATACAAGGTAGTTAATCAGCCAGACCGCAGACGTGTATTTCGTAATACAATGACAGGCCAGAGGCGGGGCTCTACGTAATATGCACCTCGGCATCTTTACAAAAAAAAACACACGTCAGAAGCACTGACAGCTCGTTGCAGTGTTGCCAAGTGCGAAAAAAAGTTAACGTGTCTCTGAAAGGATGAATGCGTCACGCGCGGATGCTTCTTTTTTTGAATTGTCAGAGATATGAAAAGCGGTGTTCTATTTTAAATCGCTTTTTATTCGCTAGTAGAAAACATACTAGAACATAGAGCTTGTTTACGTGATAAAATATACGTAACTGCCAATAAACATTGGCAGTATCTGTACTTTGTACTAGTTGAAACTGTTTACTACACCTTATGGCATGGATTGGAAATAACGTAATTTTAAATGTCAACTTATTCAACATACTTTTACGAACTTATGTCAATCGTAAATGTACTTTCATGGTTACACGAGCCGAACCGAAACAAGTTGATAGAAATTATTTTCGCTGTTGTTACACAATTTTTTTTTATCCGCACTCGTGCCTTATCAAATATTAATTTACCGCGTCACGCTATGGCTATTAATTTTCCGTACAAATAGCGGCGCAAGCGCAACGTAGTACATAATACCATTATGTAATTTATTTCAGATGATATTTTGGCAACTGTGTTATCCCGACCTATAACATAAATAAAAAAAAAAAGAAAATTGAAATCTCTCTCCCAGGTGTTAATAGGGTATTTTACTGAAAAAATCTAATTAGTCCGTCAGATAGATTTTCAAAAAATATTGGACACGTATTTTTTTTCGTAAACAAAAAGTGAAGACGATACAGTGCGTTGAAAACACGCGTGACGTCACTTCGCTTTTAAAAAAGTGATCAATGAAATGTATCTGACGCACTAATTACTTTTTTTCAGTAAAATACCCTATTCGGGCGGTATCTATCGTGTTATTTTTTAAAAATAAAATCAAGTATTTCTAACAACTCTCAGATTTTCCAATAATGATTTCTGTAGTATATATAAGTAATGCAGAATATCAGATCATTCGCTTAGTGGGCGGATAAATCGGTTCCTGATTACAAAAGTAGATGGTTGCTATGCCTTTTTTTTAAGGATGGGAAATCATCAAATGTTTTTTTCCGCTCTCGGTGGAGCGGAAGGGCGTGTCAGACTCTTACTGACTAAAACCCATCCGTGTTCCTCCTAAAGCCCTTTGGGTTCCAGTGCCGCGGTGACTCTTTCGAACAAAATCCGCATCGTAATACACCTGCCACGGCCAACATCTTTGCTACAATTTATTGATCTTGACTTCTGCCGGTCTATGCTGCTAATAACATCTCACCATGAAAGAGTGGGTGAAGTGAGCTGTCTTCACATCACAGGGATTTTTTCGACTCGCTTCGAATTCACATCCTCTAAGTTTTCAATGCGACATTTTACAGAATTCACGGCTGTTGGTGCAGTCATTTAAGTTATAATACTTCCTTCATAGCCGTATCATCTTTCACACAAATCATCCATCTTTTCTTTAATTTGATCTTTCTCAAAACACCGGTCTTCAATATCTTCATTCCCACGGTGCATTGACTTCTACGTCAATGTGACAGTGACTCCAATTAAAGAGGTTATCAACCAGCCTCATCTGAAACTCCCACCTTCGCAGCTTCGCTCTCAATTATTAGAATATGCACTTAATAACCTACGCCATAAAACGGAAAATTGATGAACAATTTGCAGGCCGAATTTCATTAAAAGGTTCCTACATCAATCAGCGTAGCCTTTTTCCCAACTTTGTTGGATGGAGGTTCTGGTTCCAGTTTAACTGGATGTCCGAGTACCAGTATTTTACATGGAGCTATTGCCTGTCTGTCTCCCACAACCCAGGACTTAACACGATACCCCTTTTCAAAGCTGATGACAGATTTTCTGGCTTCACCCAACCCGTAACGACTGTTGAAAGATCTTTAATTGCTATCAATTAAAGATCTTTGACAGCCGGTGTCAATAACGTGCCTTCCTTTAACCAACTGTCAAATTAGCTACCAACAGTAGCTGAAACGTCATGTTTGCCTGTTGCGTGTTTTTAGATACGTTATTTTGACCGGCCGTTAACGTGCTTTCCGAGGAACGGCGGAGTCTTGGTATGGAATGGATGATCACCCATCCACAAATCATCGCCAGCAAGGGTTGCTTAACCTTGACTACCCGTGCGGCTGTTATTACGTAGCCACTAATACTACATAGTAACCGATAATGTAATCCGACAACAAGGATAATTATGTCGCTTGAAATTATAGGTTTTAATTAATTCGTCGAGGAAATTTAGGTAATCATATGGTTTGGTTTTGGGCTAAATATAGCTATGATGAAAGTGGTTTCAAATGTCCAGCCGTGGACTGCACTAGGCTGAGTTAATTGAATAATTGATTGTGGTTTCAATTGCAGCTTTCGCACTACTGGTTGCTCTATTATTAAACAGGCTAGGGATCACAAGTATTATAATACTAGCTACCGCCCGCAGCTCCGCCCGCGTTAATGTCGAATATTGTCCCAAGGGAACATACTCCCGGGATAAAAACTATCCTGTCCTTTCCCGGGACTCGAAACAACCTCCATACCAAATTTCATATAAATTGGTCCAGCCGTTTGCGCGTGAAGAAGTAACAAACATACACACACACTCACAAACTTTCGCCTTTATAATATTAGTGTGATAGTGTGATGTTGGTGGTTATTTTAGTCTTTCTCATTTAAATTTAGTTGAAGATGATGCATTTTTGCCTGCTTTTGGGACCAGCCATTCACTGACTGACGGCAATATCTGACTTTGTTTTCAAAAAGAAAGTCCATTCACTTTCGCTTCAAGGCATTACAAATTATAGGAAATAAATTATCTCACAGCTTATCAATGTAGGTACTAAAACTGACGAAATCAATTTGCCTGAAACTAATGTTTGTAACACAATGTAGGCAGTACAAGTTTAGCTGAAACATGCTGGTCCTGCTCCATAGGACAATCAAGGGTGTAGACAAAATCCAACTGGTTGATCTATGTATTAACTTTATAGATATACTGTTCCTTTTTTTGTGTTTCTATTTTTCTGTTGACTCACACACTGTTTAATTAATGGTTCCAATGTTTGTAAATATGTGAGTACCATTTACCTAAATTTCTTTAGAAAATGAATAAGTTTACCTCTACTGGTGATACTTTGTTCTTATAAGTAGCATACTCTGGGTGCATCGTCCTCACATAATATTAAATTAATTTTTGTATACCAAATTTTGTAAATCATTATTTGAAAAGAGTAACTATGGAGTTTCTTGTCCGTTCTTCTCCATAAGAATCTACCTTTCCGAATGGACAGTAGAGTCACTTTATTAATGTAATTCTATTATTTTTACTGAACTGTAAACGATGACGTTCAAAAGTGCCGTTTAATGGCCTAATTGAAATAAACGTTTTGACTTTTGACTTTAGCTAAAAACAAGTTATAGTAATGGTGTTGCTAGGGAACTTGGGGGCGTAAACCTACGAGATAATAATGTAGGTAATCATTTTATTTGTGTTCTAATTGATGTTACTGCGCAAATATTATTTGTAACATCAGTTTTGAGGCCTATAAGCCAAGAAATCGTGCATTTGAGATCGATAACAGAACTCTAGCTGCTAAAATATTTCAATTCAATCATCTTATCATAAGGAAAGGCCGCTATAACCAGTGATCGGTTAATCGGGCGCTTATATTCCTAAACTTCTTCCCGTGAAAGAATAATATGGACATTACTATCGGGTTCCCGGAATTGAACAATTTTGTAAAAACAACTATAACAAACTTAATGAAATGCAGTAGTTATTTTGATTTAGTATCTTCATTTTATTCAAAACAAATGGAAAATCATAAAAACGTTCATTGTAAATTAAAAGTTCTATTAGAATCGGCTTTTTAAATTTAATAAATTACAATGAGAGTTCACAACGAGTTATAACTATATTTTTTATGCGCGCAGTTTTAGCAATCTCAGGAATTTCAAATGATTCCGGGATCCGGGATTCTGAAAAGCATGTCCGTATTATACTTTCGTAGGAATAAAAGTGAAGTTTAGGTATATACGCCCCCGATTATCCGATCACTGGTTATAACACATTCGTAACACTTACATTTTTAAACGTGCCAAGTATTACAAACACATTTTAGTTAGCAACTTGTAGCCAGAAGGATTTGCTGTAACGACTACTGCAAATAAAATGTCGACAATGTGGCCACTTGTGTCAATAAACGGAGTCTTTAACAATGTGTAGTATTCATAACATACATACATGGAATACAGTGGTACTGTGATTTATCGAAAACAAGGACAACATTGCGAGTCTATTATCATAATCATATCAGCCGAAAGACATCCACTGCTGGGCATAGGCCTCCCCTAAGTGTCGCCACAACAATTGGTCCTGTGCGTCTCGCATCCATCGGCTACCCGCGACCCTCACCAGTTCATCGGGGTACCTTCCACCACTGCGTCTTCCAGAACACGGCCTAGCTGTCTAGAATTATGCCTGACTACCCTAAAAAGGATGTTGTGGAATTTGTTCGAAAGAGTCACCGCGGCCCTGGAACGCAAAGGGCTTTAGAAGGAACACGGATGGGTTTTAGTCAGTAAGAGTCTGACACGCCCTTCCGCTCCACCCAGAGCGGAAGAAGTCATTTTATGATTTCCCATCCTTAAAAAAAAAACCCTAAAAAGGATATCTTGCATGCCATCTTAAAGGCGACTGAGTGATTGACATGAACAAGTTATGTACGGACGAATAAAAGAAGACCATGTCGAAGTATCACGAGTTGTGAGAGATGAGTTGCCGGTAGCCGTTTTTGTAAAAGGAAAAATAAAATTAGGATGAAGCAACTTTGTAAAATTTTATGTTCTACACTTTTATTAACAGATTCATACAATTCCAAATGCGCCTGTTATTCGAGCCTATTGCCTTGCACAGCACAAAAATTGAGGCTTCAGGTTGCTACTAAGAAATTCCTTGTTGCTAAGTCCAATAACACTAAAAACCACCTATATTTTTTTATTCAGTTTCACAATCTTTGAATTGTGTTATATATCAACTTCTTTTATCAATAGGAGATGACAAGTAAAATAGGTAATGGAATAAGTACCATTATTCGGGCTACGAGAAGGTTCAACTCCATCAGTAGAAGGACGTAGATGAGTTAAAACGATGTCTGGTTGCCAGGCAACTGTTCTCGAAGATTCAAGAGTATGGGGAAGCGTTACGTCAGTTATCAAGAGGAATTACGCTTTCTTTGTGACAAAAATAGATTACTGAATCGATTTGTGTTGTATAAATAAATTGTTATGAAGCAAGGCGATCCATATGCCAAACAGAGCTCCAATTTTCCATGAATCATCGGAAATATCGTGGTATTACGGCTGTATTCTCCAAAGGGTTCGGCAGAGGTGTATATGTCACCGGAAAATAGCAAACTCCGTAAGATTATAAAATAACTTGAGAATTATCAACTGAACATTTGGAATACTATTTTACGCATCAAAAATTGATAGTCTATAATCTCGCGAAGTCATTCCGAGAAATTGTGGACTGACTTAAAATGGCGACCAATCAGCTGCCTGGTCTACAATTTATCTGTATTGGTGTGATATTTAAATTGGATCCATCAAATTATGATGCGTAAAATAGTATTCCAAATGTTCAGTTGACAATTTATCGAGAGTTTACAATCTCTCAAGTTATTTTATAATCTTACGGAGTTTGCTTTTTTTCGGTGACATATATAAGGTCCCATTAAAATAGGTGGACCAATTTTAACACAGCGTTTAGTACGTCCAACCAAACATTTCCAAGCAAAAAAGCACAGATTAATGTGTTCTTATTTCGACCTAAAATAATATTTTTTTCGGCACACTAGAATAAACACAACCATTATAGGTAGGTAATTGACGTGGTCACGTGCGCCTGCACATCTGTAGTATCAGAATTATGATAACAAAGACATGGATGTGTTTATGCATTGGGTAACCAACATTTTTAGTGTGTATTTTCGTTAGCAGATTATTTTGTTCTTGAAAGTATCTAATGGGCTTTTCTAATTATTTTTTTTCCATTGTCCTTATTTTGGTGGTCTGAATGTTTTCTAAGAGGTGTTTTCCACCTTAATGGGACCTTATATTTATACGTCCTCGCGTCAAGCAAGCTTTTTGTCGTACGCAAGCATAACTCCCAATTACTGGGAAGTTCCGGATAGAACCCAATAAGGAACTGGTTTTATTCTCAACTAGTGGTCACCCTGTGGTAGAAATTCGACCATAATTAATTATTTTTTTGTAAAAAATAATGCATGATGACCGCTTGCCAAAAATATTGACGCAATGGGTGCTAGGGGATGGACGGCGTCGCCAAGGCTGGCCCAGAAAGCGGTGGCAAGATGACCTGGACGCGCAACGCGAGGGCTGGTTCGAAGCGCAGGAGAAGTGTGTCTGGAAGGTTATGGGGGGAGGCCTTTGCCCAACAATGGGACACTACAGGCCATTAAAAATATAAACTTTATGTGTGCCAAATTTCATACTTCTCTGTCCGCGTAATTTTCGTAAAAAGGGGTACAAAGGTTTTGCTTCACGTACGAGTTCCAATATTCTAGTCCACGAAGTTACACAGCAAACCAATAAAAATGGGTATATACAATACTACACGTGTTATATAAGATGTCACTCTTCGTTACAAAAATATAGTGGAAGTAACTATGCCAATTATTATGTCCCTGTATCTTTTGTTGATGAATAAGTTATTGATCTATATTATTGACGCAGATTGGAAAATTGCTGAGGCCCTTTTAGGGACAGGCTCGACAGAGGTTAATCATGTTATTCTGGTACGAAAATAAATCCGTTGAGTTCGGAGTAGGTGACCCAATCTCTTTCGAATCGTGGGAGGGATGATTATTTCGGGGATGGTACTGTCCACCCACTTGAAATAAATATAACCATTACAATAGGAATGTGTGCGTGGGTTGTTGAGTTTTAATCTGATATACTGGGAATATCAGTATGGTGCTCGCAGAATGTTATTATGAAGACTTGAAAGGCCAGAAAAGTTGTTACCCACGCTTGGCTTCGTTTTTAGAGTTACGTACCTCGGTCGGCAAAAACGGAACCCTTGTAAAATCACTTTGTTGTCCGTCTGTCTGATGAATAAAGCTAAAATTAAGATTATTCAGAACAGCTACCTCTTTTTTTTTTTTTTAAGTATGGGAATTCATCAAATGACTTCTTCACATCAAATTAGAGACTATACCTACTGAGGGGATAGATGTTCAAGTTTAAACAGAAGCGGGAAACCAATAGTCATTGAACTTTTATCTCCGAAGTAATATAATTGCAACCGAACTTTCCTAAACGTAAAGCTGGGAGACGAAGGAATGATTCCAGCAATCAAATATTAACAATTCCATTAGCACCGTATGTAGGAATCTGCCAACCTGCCAGGGTTGCAGAATTTGTTCGAAAGAGTCACCGCGGCCCTGGAACGCAAAGGGCTTTAGAAGGAACACGGATGGGTTTTAGTCAGTAAGAGTCTGACACGCCCCCGCTCCACCAAGAGCGGAAGAAGTCATTTGATGATTTACCGTCCTTAAAAAAAAAAGGTATCTGCCACCGGGCAAACGCCGTAGGTTTATAATCAATCGCGTGAAATCGTCAATTCTTTCTTCTCAATAGGCACGGATATCTTTGAAACTATTGAATTTAGTTAGGCTTTATTGCATTTAAAATAGGGAATTTGCGTGAACTTTTTTATTATCTTAACAGTTTATCTAGAGGTATACAAAAATATAATACTAATAATGAAAAAAGAATCCGAATTGACCGAAACACAAACGAGATATAACTATTTTAAACAGATATATGTATCTGTCCCTCTCGCGAAAACGCTATTTTCTATGGCAGCTGTATAGGCGTCATAGTATTTGACGTCACAGTTTGTATCGGACTTCTCTTTCTAATTGTCAACTTTGATGCTAAATAACTTCATCGCTGATGATTTTAAAAATTGTTTCATAATTGTTTACTAGAGATAATAAGTATTTTATTTTGCAAATAAAATAATTGCATGCATATTCCCTGTTTTATATTGTCTGTTTACAGTATATCGAGAGGTTTATAATCTATTTCAGATTTATAACAATCTAACAGTGTATGCTGTAACCCGGTGAAATATCTACAAGATGAGGATTTTAAAAATTTACATATAAAATCTCAAAGAGTAGTCATCATTTTAAAGACGTGTTGCTTTTGACCTAAAATGTTGCCGGAAAATAGGGCCGTTCGCGTGAACCGGTCTAAAAATATCATCGTTACATGTTACATACGTTCTATGAACGTGTCATGTTTTTGTTTATCTGTGGATCTGTTGTTTATGGTACTGGACAGTTTATGGGAATCGTTTGTAATCATCTTGTGTGTTTGAAAGGGATTTCTGGTGCAACACGTTTATATGAGTAATGATCAGATTATAATCCCCGGTTTTAATTGTCATGATTCCATTTATGATTCCGGGATTTTAGCGGAGGTATTATTAACTCTATGTTACTTACTTCCACGAACATTAGGTAAATATAGTCTACATATTTCGATCTCTGGTAATGATAGAGGAGAAAGATTCGTCGTTGGTGTAGTCGCAACTTTGCAAGTGCTATTGAACATGAGGTCCTTAGATTGGAGTCTGGGGTTGGGCTAAGTTTTATTGGGTTTTTCTATATGGAATGTCTCAGTAGCAACCCGGATTCTGGTCATGTGTCCGGTTTATTGAAAAAGGCACGCGTTCTATTAGATGGAATACTTAAGAATGTCATGTGGTCAATGCAGATTATGTGGGCGTACTAATGTATAGGTACACCTCATTTATTCATATTCATTTATTTTGCATTCAACAATTTGTATAAAAAGATGTTAATAGCGCTTACTCTTCACGGTGTTTTCCTCTCTCTCTTTCTCTCCTCGGCAACCGCAATGTAGCTGTTGCAATGCACAGAGAATGCTGCTGCCCATTCTCTGGTGGCCCGTTCCCTTAGTCGCCTCTTACGACACCCACGGGAAGTGATAGGATGGTGCTATTTTTTTACGTCCGGCACCGTACAGGACCTACAAGACGCTTGCCTAGAAGTAATCTATTCACTCTTTAAGGATCTCCAATTTGTAGCTATCGGAAAGCACAATCTCCGGCAGGGAGTGGGTCCTCAGCTGTACGAATAATGAAAGTATTTTAAAACGTTTTCTTGCTTATGGATACAATATAGTAAACATTACATACAATACATTATGTTTCTAGAATATTATGTTAACTTGTTACTAATACGTATTTTTCTCTATTTTCCAGAGGTTCACACAATATCTAGCATCGAGTAATTCAACATTTCAACTTAGCAATTTTCTAGACAAAAGCGGAGTTCAAGGTATGTTCTGAAGTTATTTTTATTATTCTGTATAAAACGGCATATTAATTAAAATACTGCAAATGAAATGTTATCTATCATTCTGTTATATTATTTAATAGAACTGCAACAAAAACACTTTTGTTCGTTAAAATATCAAATTAGTTTAATTAATAACTAGGTTTTACCGCGGTTTCCGTCCGGTTCCTATATCGCAGAAACCGCGCATTTGTCCTGGATATAATGTTTAAAAATATAATAAAAGTTTCTGTCAGTAAACGATATTTTGTAATCGGATCAGCATTTCCGCATATTATCCTATACACAAATAAATGGACATAAAATTTTACCTCTTATTATTTATATTAATTTATCCACTTTCTGACGTAATATAAAGGAAATTTAAGTAAAAATAATAACGTTTTACAAGAAATGTTATACATATATTCCTATTTCGCTATCCTACTCAAATCGTGTATTTCCAATTATCCTTATATTTATATCCAACAGGCCAATCCCATTTTGGCTAGACCTCCCTTGGGAAAAAAAAAAAAAAAAATATTTTTCTTCAAAAACACAAATACGAAATTTCGAATTTGAAAATTGGTGGCGGGACACGCCCTAGACCTTATTGATGACGTTCTTCAGAAAAGCCAGGTCCTTAGTACTCACTACCGGCTTGCGTGTAGAAGTATGAACGTAAACGGAGCAAAAGGAGTATGTAAGGATTGTAACAGGTGGTATTCTGTAGCTTCTGCCCATGTCCATCGGAAAAGACATGAGTTTTTGTATGCAAAAACAAACCTACCTCCTGAAAGCAATAACTCTACGTAAATGATCTCCAAGATGTAATACCCAAAGTAAACTTCATTCGAAATGTACAAAAATGATAGCTTAGGCCATACCAGAGATATTGGGAACGGATATGGGACTCAGTAGCCCCTACCATTTGACAAGGACTAGTAAATATCACACCCCGAAGTTAGAGAAATAAACACGCGAACTCGCGATGCGTCGGATCGTTGCGTGATGATAAAAATAACAGTAGTAGCGTGTTTTGGAATACTAAATTTATTACCTACTCGAATTTAAACCTGTATTATTCATGTTGGAGTTTTGAATGAAATTGTTGACACGTACGATATTGTTTTGGTAAGAGCTTTACGAAAAGGCAGTGAGTGAGGCCGTTAAACGAGTAGCCAAGATTAATAGCATAGCGCAATTTGTAGGATCTTTTAGTAGACAATTTATAGCAAAATCAGACCATAATGTTCTCACTTCTGGGACATAAGCCTCTTCCCTGTAAGAGAGAGTGGGCCATAATCATAACATTTCCAACATACTCCTAACAATACAATAAATAAATAAATAAAAATATCTTGGGACAACTCAGACACGGTCATCTGATCCCAAACTAGGCAGAGCCTGTGCTATGGCAACCAGACAACTGATAAACATACTTATATATTTCTAAATACATACATATTATAGACAAATTACACCCAGACACAGAACAAATGATCATGCTCATCACACAAAGATTTGTCCTGGGTGGGAATCGAACCCACGACCTCCGGTTTAGCAGTCAGGTTCACTAACCACTCGACCAACAGGCCAGTCAAACAATAGTTATCATTGGTGGGTAATTCATACCAGACAATAGGAAACAATATCCACCACTGCTTTAGAAGCGGCATACTGCAGTAACCAATGAAATCATAAGTCCAGAAGTCGCTTAGAATCGTCGATCATCATAATTTCCTAGGCCTATAAGGCATCCTGCCAGGGTTGCGGAATTTGTTCGAAAGAGTCACCGCGGCCCTGGAACGCAAAGGGCTTTAGAAGGAACATGGATGGGTTTTAGTCAGTAAGAGTCTGACACGCCCTTCCGCTCCACCCAGAGCGGAAGAAGTCATTTGATGATTACCCATCCTTAAAAAAAAAAAAAAAGGCCTATAAGGCATGCTATGTTTCTTCTCCCATACTTCTTCATTAATCGTCATCTCTATGGTCTCAGTTATTGAATCACCGATATACAGCTAAGACAATTCATCTTTCCCATCACCATCTTTCCGAAGTAAACCCAACAGCCAATTTGCTAGCTCAGATTCACACTCGAGAAACCATAGTAGAGTAATGTCGTCGTGGAGAGCATTATGCAATGCATCCACGACTACTGAGGACTGTATTATTTCCACGTCATTATGTACGATTGCCCGTGCCAAGTAATATTGGCGCCCTACTGGCTTATATGGCCCAAAACTAGAATTAAACGTTCGTTGCTCTATATTAGGAAGTCTGGTGTCTGGCGTATGACTCGCAGATTTTTTTTTGCTTGTCTGCGGAGTTAATGGTCTTAATTTGTCTTGTGTTTCTACATTTCTGGTTTTATTTTCAGTTTCATTGTTTCTCTTATTTAAGAGTTCATCATCATCCTGATGCCCTTGTCCCATTTATTTGGGGGTCGGAGCATGTCTCCTTTTTCCACAATTTTCCGTCTTATCATCTTCTTTTTACTCAGAAATAGCATTAATCACACAGTTTCATTCGTCGTTTCGTTCGTTAGTCTTCCTCGAGCCTAACAAACCATTATTTAAAAGAGAGTTCGCATTATTCAGGTCTATCTCGTTTTACCCCGGCATCTTATCGGGGGGAAGCTACTTGGTTGCTTCGGCTAACAAAACATCACGGAACTATACTGTTTCATAGGCATTCTTTAGTATGAAAAAAATTACTAAAACTTCAATCCTGCCAGCCTGGTCCCATTTCCCCATTTCACACGCCGATTCAGGAAGACAGTACACGCGTTAGACTGTGAGAAAAAATTACCGAGATCAATCGTAATTGTATCGTATCGTTAACAGGATAATCCACTTGATTCGATACGTCGATACATCGTATTCAGTGACTGAGGATTACTTCGTTGATCCTATCGGCTCTCGCAGACCGCAGTATTTTTTTCCCGACTGCACCATTACGAAGGTAATGTTTTTTCATTAGGAAACGCTCAACCCAGGGTCTGATTTTTTACCCAGGTAAAATGGACTTGCCCTAGTCCCATATCACAGATTTATGGGGGTGTTCGTGCTCTGACACGCATTTTTTCGCTATTTTCTTACTCGTCTGTCGTTCTTTTCTACATCATTCGTTGCGAGAGGCAAGACAGTTGAATCGTTTCTCTGGGACTCATCGAGCTTCAATGCCTCGGCGCTTGGCTATCAAGAATTGCAGTGGCTAGCAATAATGTGGTGGACCTGTACATTCCCTTATACATGAATACAGTCATGTTTCTCATCATCATCATCATCTGCATTCCGACTTCGCCGACGGCTAGCCATAATATACCACTCTTTATTTTGCCAATCGCCACATTCCTGTTCGAACTTCATGCAGGTTCTACCTGCACTGGTAACAATGTCATCATCTTGCACCCGGACTACTGAACTTGATGTTGGTCTTAGCTCTAGACTCCATTTTACTTCTTGTTCCCTGTATTCCACAATTCATACAGATGCATATCTTTCCGTGGCTCCGGAATGCTACTGCCATTATAACCTCCTATGCACAGTACACCATATCGGTTTCGTTCCGCCTCACGTTATAAACTATGTGGGTACTTCACTCCACTACAGTTGATCGGTGACCTTACAGGTCAATGACACTGCGGCCTCGGTCAATTGTATAACTCATTTTTCCCTCGCAAATATTTTTTAAAATAAGAACGTGTAGCCATTTTTGTTTTTTTCTTCTTTTTTTTCTTTTGATTTATTGTAACAGCAGTATGTTTGGAATGTTTTCTTGTGCTTTAGAAATAATAATTAATGTCTTTAGAATAATATAAGTGCATTAGTGTGTTTATATTTTTTTATATTACAAGTAATGTTGTGATAAGAATTATTTGTACAGTTTGATAGTTTTTATTGCGTGGAGTTGAAAACAAATCTATTTATTTTTATTATGGTTGTTATCTTTTACATGCTTAGGTTAATTCAAATTATTGACAAACAAATCTCGGGTTTGATAAAGGTTTCTTTCTGTTTAAAATCATTAGAACAAATTATGTTACGATTAGCCTATTTTGAACGAACGCAAAACGGTTGCCCGTCACCACTTCCTATTATTTTAGCTGGGAAGAAGAAAAGCTTCTGAATAAAAAATCTCCGTTTTGAATCCTTACATCATGGGTATTATGTTGTTAAGAGGGGAGAGGGAGACGTGTACCCTGCATTCTGACAATAAAGGCTAGATAGATAAGAATAATTTTCCAAAACTTAGACACATCCTTATTTAACATAATTTCCTTCTGCTACGCTACCTACATAACATGTATTTTTAAATCAACCTTTGGTCTTCCTCCTCATTATCTAACGTTTAAATTATTCAGTCAATATTAATTTTATTTGCTAATGCATTTTTTGCTACCAATACTTATAGTTCAACAGTCTACTCTTGAATCATCGAGAGGCATGCCTGTTAGCAACACGATTCTCAGATTCATAGAACTCTAGTACTAAAAAGGCGTAAGCGACACATTACTCAGATTCCAAAGTGTTTGTGCCATTAATGGCGCTTATTCCTTTTTTTTGTTTTATGGCGCTTATTCCTTTTTTTTTGTTTTATGGCGCTTATTCCTTTTTTTTGTTTTATGGCGCTTATACCCTTTTGCTTTAACATTACCCCTGAGTCTTGTAATGGTCACTTTAATACAAAAACCTTACGCATGTTGTCCAGACTTTTAGTAGGCAACCTATAAACGCAGACACGTTTAAAAGATAACGGGAAATGAGGTTAAGAGACGATTTAATTTTGGATAAGTGTCGCATAATATGACGTCCTCTGATGTGCTAAAAAGGCCAAAGATCGAAATAAAACTAACTTGCTTAAACAGATTTCAACTTTGCCTTCTGCTCACATATAAAATTATACTAGGCTTGTACCGCTGCTTTCCTCCCGTCGCATGTCCAATAGGAACCTTGCGATTTCTGGTTAAAGGTGGCACATGAGGCCATGACACTCGGCGACACTAAAGCTTTCTATGATTGTAGTTTCAGGGATTAACTTTTACAAACAGAAACAAATATCGTTCTACCTCCTTACAAAGTTTAGAAATGCATCAAACTCAAAGCAAAAACCAACTCAAAAAAAAAAACTATTTAAAAAAAGCATTCCGACACTTTTGAATAGTCAAGGTCGATCAGTCAAAATTGTCAAGCTGCAAGCCAAAGCGTAGATCTATGAGTAGAAAAGCGTCCTTCACAGCTTGGCTCATCGCCGCAAGGTTGCCTGCTTGTCGGTCTTCTACAGATTGTACTTCGGGGAGAGTGTCCAGGAACTCCATAACCTCATCCCACCGGCCCCCTTCTACCATCGGACATCTAGACCTTGTTGCTATTCCACTAATTCGCACTAAACGTTTCCAAACGTCTTTTATAATGCGCACAGCAAAGGAGTGGAACTCCCTGACTGCGTCTGTGTTTCCGAACGCATACAACCCTAATCTCTTCAAAATTAGAGTGAACAGGCTTCTTCTGGGTAAGCTCGCTCCATCGTCGACTTTGTCTCTGTCATCTATGACCTAGACTAGAGTCAAGAGCAAACNTAGAGTCAAGATCAAACTCAACGGAATCTTTCAAAGTAGTAAATATCGATATTTCTGAGCATTTAAGTTATTGTAGAAACAGTTTATTGCCCTATTGTTACCTTGCTCGCGTGGTTATTGTACTGAGGCGTAAAATACCCAAGTACTTGCATATAAGCTACTGCACGAAGTTCTCAAATTACTGCTGATTACATACAGAAGTATTTGACCTCCGCTACCCTTTGGTGAAGCTGTAGATTTTCACACTACGATAATGGTTTACAAGTGGATTCTGTTACTTATTAACCTTAGTTAGTCACTTTATGGGTAGGTAGAGAGATAGAATAAACACTATTAAAGAACAAAGACTGGCCTGTTGGTCGAGTGGTTAGTGACCCTGACTGCTAAACCGGAGGTCGTGGGTTCGATTCCCACCCAGGACAAATCTTTGTGTGATGAGCATGATCATTTGTTGTGTCTGGGTGTAATTTGTCTATAATATTGTGTATTTAGAAAAACATAGGTATGTTTATCAGTTGTCTGGTTGCCATAGTACAGGCTCTGCCTAGTTTGGGATCGGATGACCGTGTGAGAGTTGTCCCAGGATAAATATTATATCATTATTGCATAAATATTTATGCCTTAGAGAATACTGAACGCAAAGGTCTGCAGTATAATCGATTCAATTTTCGTAATTCTTTTATTGGTTTTAATAAAATCATAACTCATTTAGTCAAATTAGGCTTAGAAGAAGCGAATCATAAACGATGAACCTGACAGTTTATCTCTTCACCACCGTCGACTGATAGAGAATTGTTAAAGCTAAGTCCTATGTGCGTGAAGTCTAAATAAATGACAAAAAAAGAAAGTCCCAAGGCAGTCACACCTTAGATTAGAAGAATTGGCGATGTGGTAGGTGTGATTTGTATACACGAAAAATGAGCATTAGGAGTTCCTATTAGTTGCGGAATTTGTTCAAAAGAGTCAAGGCGGCCCAGGCTCAAGGGCATTAGGAGGAACACGGATGGGTTTTAGTCAGTAAGAGTTTGAAACCCCCTTCCACCCAGAGCGTAAGGAGTCGTTTGATGATTTCCCATACTTAAAAAAAAGGAGTTCGTATATCCTTAAGAGCCACGTTAAAAGTGCTGCGAGAACGTGGAACGTCACAGTTGTAACTTCTAAGACTTGGACCTTTATAGATTTGTGATGTCCTAGTTAGAGTAATCTCGTTACTTTGTAAAACTTGCCTGGATTCTTTGCCAGACAAGGCAAAGAACGTGCCTGCTAGATTCTGCGTAGTATCCTGATATATTCATACTATATAAACTGAATTAAGCAAGTAATATACACATAAACAGTTAACACTTCTAGGCCCATAGACTTTGTACAAACTCCAGCATATTAAGCTACAACAATTGTCAGATTTTCAACTTTATCGCTAAGGCATTAGGTTCAATGTTGATTGGGATAATTTGACAGTTTCGGGTAGCCTGTACGGGTAGTCTGTACAATGCTAAAAGTATGACTAACAAAATACGATCTTCTATGACGCATAAGGAAGTCACTGCCCTTCAAATCGTCTGCGTCTCAAGGGTCCTTCGTGGCGACGTAATGTCCCGATTCTATTTATGTAATAGTTTTATGAGAATGTGTCTGTGTCCTTGCCTTATATCTGCTGTATTGTCAACCATATCTATACTAATATTATAAAGAGGAAAGATTTGTATGTAACGAATAAACTTAAAAACGACTGAACCGATTTGAAAAATTCTTTCAGCAATGGATAGCTACATTATCAGCGAGTAACATAGGCTATATTTTATCCCCGTACTCCCACGGGAACGGGAACTACGCGGGTGAAACCGCGTGACGTCCGCTAGTACATAATATACTTGGTACCGATAGGGTATTTGACTACTCGCAATAATTTACATTAATGAATACTCATTTGAAGTTTTCCTAAACGACTTTATGTAAAGATAATACTAAAATAGAATGTTTTGTGAAAAAACAAATCTAGAACAATAGAGCACTTCACGCTTTTGAAGTTTTCTTTTCTATCCTTGTCCCGCAAAACTTTGTTTGTATTCGATGGCGCAAGTTCACTATTGCGTGACTTGCGAGTGACGTCACATGCAATTAGTTAGCTGTCGGTTTATCAAAAAAATTAAAACGCTTACAACTCCGACTTTTTTTTAGTTTTTTTTTATTAGTGTCCGTACCCAAAGGGTAAAACGGTACCCTATTACTAAGACTTCGCTGTCCGTCTGTCACCAGGCTGTATCTCATGAACCGTGATAGTTAGACAGATGATGTATTTCTTTTGCCGTTATAACAATAATTACTAAAAAACAGAATAAAATAAATATTTAAGGGTGCTCCCATACAACAAACGTGATTTTTGCCGTATTTATAGATAATAGTACGGAAAGCTTCGTGCGCGAAACCGACTCGGACTTGGCCGGTTTTTTTTTGTCCCAAATGGTTTAAAATCATCATAAATCTTGTTATTGAAAATGATAAAGAAAAGATAGAAAAAGTATTTACGATTCATGATGACAGTATTAAGTTTGGTAACTACACTACTGTTTTTGGTATTAGGGGAATACTGCTCCGTTATCCAACTTATTTTAGAATCGGGCGGTAAATGAATCATCAACATAGTCTTTATATTTTAAGTTTTCTATTTTATTTTACCATGATTTAATTATGCTTTAATTTTTGTACCGTCTCGTCGATTAAAACAACTCTGACACTCTTGATACAGGCAAATGTCTAGTTTTAGGGCCATAGAACATCCTGATCTGAATAATAATTTATTAATACAATTTTACAAGTAGTACCTATGTAAAATATATGAATAAATTATATGAGTCCATCCATCTTTATTGGTGTTCACCTACGTTTATACCCAATTTTTTTTATTTTTTTATTTATTACTTAGATATGAATATTTCCTGTAACTCCAAACACCAGCGATAGGAAAAAACATTTCATTTGCAGTATTTTAAAATCAAGTTATGATAAATCCAAAGCATGTAACAAAACCAGCATATATTATAATATATAATATAAATATAATTTCTCGTGTATGACACAAATGACTAAAACTATGTAGGTCTGGGATAAACCATAATTGCCCTAATCTGAATAATTGTTATTGCTGCGAATAATTAATTAATGTTAAGTATCCATTGATAAACCTGCTGATTATCGTGTACCTATGGTAATAATTACGAATGTGTTAGGAAACCAGGCATAGTAATTTTGTTGCGAATTTTATCCTGTATTTGTTGTATGGATTTGTAAAGACAATATTGCATGCTTTGCAAAATTGTTAACCATAATATTGCTATCTACTTATTTGACAAGGGTCTGAACAAAAATTGCAACAAAAAAAAAATTGCAGACAAAATAAGACGGCTTTGCAAGGATGTTTTGCCAAATTAGGTCAAATTGACTGTTTTAAAATGTATGAATATATCTTGCCTGTCTGATTTTGTCTACTGGTGGTAGAAAGATAGCAATTGTTTGGGCAGTTCTGAATAAAATCGGCAGTATTCGCCTTTTACTGCTTATTTGCTCAAGGGGTGAACATGGAATAAAGTAGTAAATGTTTTACAGAATGATCTATCTAGTTATGATCGAAGTGTTGTTGAATTGTATCTTAGATCACATAAATGTTGTATGTTTCAAGCACATTGTCTATCGCATTGAGCGGAGCACTTACTGCAGATTGCACTTGCTGAATATCACAACGGCGTAACTCAAAAATAGAGTATTTTTATACCTACTCTCTAATCTTGTAATCTGGTTTCCCTACACGAAAATTCCAGTAGTCTTTATGTTCTAATTTATTTCGTAAAATTCTACTGTCTAACTGAATTTAATTTTCCCTAATGCTTACAAAGGCGCGGCCGGTGCCCGGATTGGTGAGTTTAAAAAACAAAATGGCGGCTTCTTGTAAATGTCTGTCCGTCTATCACGTGTAGCTGGTACACGCTTGGATGGGGTGCAATTTTTCGTTTTTTTTTGTTGTCCATTTTGCACTACCGCTGCTTGAGTTGAAAAGCTTGATTTGCAGCACCATTTTACGGAAAACGATAGGTAGTTGATTTAGTCAATCCCTGTTTTCACAATCAAATAAAAATACTGTTCAGGGGATTAAAAATACCATTAAAATAGGTAGTTTTTTTGTTCATAGGCATGTATGTGCTTGCGATTTCTTTTCTTGGCTACGGTATCACAAGAAAACATGATACCGACGAATTGGGTTAGACAAACTCATGTTTAATTTTTTAGTCGTTCGTTTATTTTAGAATTATTTTTGAACTTTTATAGATTAGCATACTTGTAACGATTAGGTACAACTCACGCTTTTGTAAATGTTTTTGCACTGTATATGTATTTGTGACGACAGCATAAATCATTAATCTGGACTTGTTCCATTTTGCCGATAAAGTCCCAGTTTTATTACCCAATATTTCTGCTCAAATAAATAAATATTGGGCAATAAAAACTGGCAATTAATACCACAAATCACTTTTGTAACAATTAATTCACAGCCGATAGCCATTTAATAGACACAATTAATAGTTGAATCAACTCATTCATGTATAGGTCATAGAACACAGATAATTTTGTAATGATTGCACCTATTACATTCAATACACGTTGGGGTGACATTCTTGGTATCTTATTTATTGAGCAATTGACGATTAAGACCCCACCTTGTTCTTTAAATGATGGGTAAATGTCCCATGTGGAGCAAGCTATATTATAAATTCCATCTATGTTTAGTCAACCATCTTCCATTACCGTGACAAGACATGATTTGTCCTATATTCCGTCAAATCTTACACACAATTTCGTGACATTTGTCACTGTACTTTCTACCAAGAGTGTCACCCTAGATTGCACATGCACTGTAAATCGTTGCATGGTTTTGATTGACTTTTGAAACGCTTAACCGTTGCATTTGCAGACTTAATGTTGAGGCCTTAAAGCCTTTTGCCATGTTAGCTTTTTTGTATTTGTTTCAATAGTTTTCATACACAAGTATTAAGAAAAAGCAGAAGCATTCCATGCTCTATGGATTTTAATAACTCGCCCTCAGTTTCTAGAAACATTATCAGTAATCTGTTGTTAAATATGAAGTGAGATGTGGCAGTCAATTGAACAAAACAATAATCACAACTTACTTGAGATTTGACAACAGATCATATTGAGACGTTTTTTGAAACTGACAGCAAGCAAGCACAGGCTTGGAAACTAAATCCGTTTTTGGCTTAGCTAATGAGCAGAGATCGGAATAGGTAGACTATATCTACCTAATGTTCGTGGAAGTAAGTAACATAGAGTTGATAATACCTACCGTAAAATCCCGGAATCATAAATGGAATCATGACAATTAAAACCCGGGATTATAAAAAACATGAACTGGACTTTGAGTATAGTTACAAATTATTGATTTGAAGAATCAAAAGAAGAAAGAGTTGTGCGAATAAAAAGTTATTAAATTTAAGTTTTAGCAGGTTTGGACCCTAAAAACATTATAAGATTCCGGGATTTTACAGGAGGTATTATCAACACTATGGTACTTACTTCCACGAACATCAGGTAAATATAGTCTTCCGATATCTGGTAATGAGCCTGATATTTGTCACTAAACATCAAAATTCATGATCAGACAGACATAACATCATGTGTTAGTAGATACAATGAGTCGAACTAGCAATCCACCAACATCCAACCAAGGTATAGAACCAAGGTTACCGACATAGCCCGAAGGATCGCCAAACTGAAGTGGCAGTGGGCAGGGCACATTGCTCGCAGAACAGATGGTCGATGGGGCCGAAAAGTTCTGTAGTGGCGACCGCGTACCGGAAGGCCTCCCACAAGGTGGACCGTTGACCTGGTGAGGGTCGCGGGTAGCCGATGGATACGAGACGCACAGAACCGGTTGTTGTGGCTTGGGGGGGAGGCCTATGTCCAGCAGTGGACGTCTTTCGGCTGATATGATAATGATGATGAGCAATCCACCTTTAGTGGACTGGCGGAATTTGGGACGTTTACTAAACTGTAATGATACATGGTTCACAACACTGTCATAACACAGTTTGGTAATCTCTTACAAAACTAAGAAGAGAAGTCTGGTTTCTAGATCTTCGTCATTCAATGTAAGTAATCTGGTTGACAAATCATACAATTTAGCTCAAGATTTAACTGCAGATCTTTCGGTCTGAGCTCTAGAAACTGTAGCCGAATCATACCAACAGCAAAGTTGGCTCATTGTATCACCTTCCACATGTATCACAATCATGCATGCCCGCTCATACTCAGCATACTCCCATCCAGAACACGTTTCATTCTGCCTCTATATGTCCAGGATATGACATGTCCCCGTTCATCCGGCGTTACGCCAAGTACCTCAATGAGAAGGCGCTGTCCTACAGGACTGTGGCCTTTGATTTCTGCAAGGTTAAGAGGGGGTGAGTTGAAGAATTTGTTTTGTAGTTTGTATGGTACATAAACAATGATTGGGCGACGAAATCAAGTGGTCTGGATATCTCCAAGAGAGTAAAATTTACGAAAACGTGGCGATAAATGCGTCCTTCTATGTAAGTAAGAGGCATTTGTCCAGCTGAGCCTACAACCAACGTTGGCCAGTAATATACTGAGATCGATATTAAATTAGCGTGATGGATTTTCGTTCCATCTTTTTCCACCATGATTTGAATGATTTCCAAGAACACACACGCTATAGAGATCACTCGAAGAGGTGTGGTTACACACATCACTAAAGGCCCTAGTGTAATCCCCATTGCCAATTTCCTAAGAGTCCTCTCCTTGAATAAAATTCCACTGCTCACCAAAAAAAAAAAATGGATATGTAACTAATCATCATTATATAACTCCACAGTAAGGAGGAAGGCTCCCTCCGGATGATGAACGCAGAGAAACTGCTTAAGACACTACCAGTGCTGCAGGCACAGCTGGACGGGCTGCTCGAGTTCGACTGCACAGCCAACGATCTCACCAACGGCGTCATCAATATGTGCTTTATGCTGCTGTTCAGAGACCTCATCAGGTAAACATCATCATCATCTGCCTAGCCTTTTCCCAACTATATTAGGGTCGGCTTCCAGTCAAACCGAATTCAGAATTCATCACGACCACCTAAAGTATAAAAAAGGTCATAAGAATGTGGCGACATCTATACCGACACATGAGAGCTACATCTGACGTCACACAGATCCTACGACGCGCAAGCAGAGCTATCAGCGAAGGTTCATTGTGAATTTCATTTAAAACAACACATTGGTCCCACCTACGCAACTCCTTTCCGGGCGGAGGATCCTCTTTTTCCAATGGAAGATGAGAAACCTTCTACTCTCCCTCTATGTCACTGCAAATAAATGTGGCAACTTCCTATAGCCTTTTGCAAAGCAAATAGGCATTAATTATCCAAAAGATTTTGAAAAGGAAACTTGTACAATAGAGTTCATTTTGGCATTTTTGGACACGGAACCTTAAAAGCGGATCAAAATTTGTTTTAGCTTCGCACAATACTAACCACAAATTTCTCATTCCAGATTATTCGCGTGCTACAACGACGGAATAATCAACCTGCTGGAGAAGTACTTCGACATGAACAAGAAGAACTGCCGCGAGGCTCTCGACCTCTATAAGAAATTCCTCATCCGGATGGATAGGGTCGGAGAGTTCTTGAAGGTAAGCCACCGAAGACTCATGAGCTACTAACTGCCACACGTAGGAATATTAGGGTTCTTGACGTACAATGGGTGACAGCATTATTGTGGCTTCAGGTCCATGCACCTGTCAAAGAAATAAAAAAAGAAAACATGTTTATTCCGCCAGAAATGGTGCTGATGTTTTCTGACATCAGATGAATTGACGTCAACGTCTCTGCTTCTCTTCTTCTGGTCTCGCTTAAGTGGCGCCAACCGGTGGCGTGAATTTTTTTTTTGACAAGGAGTCGAAGCTAAATGCTGAAAACCTTCATAGCATATTGACCGCTATTTCTGGAACGGAAAACGCAGATAAAAATTGTTTCGAAAGGAATTTTCGAATTCTATCAGTTAAAAGGTTGACATTTAAATCTGGTCGACATGACTATGCTAAGATATTATTGCTGGGCAGTTATTTTTAGTAAACATTTATAGAGTTTGATGCTTTATTATTACCAACGTGAAATTGACTAAATTGGGATGTCTTCCACAAACAACATTTGGTCATGGTTGTTTTCTTTGACGTGACCACTCGCAGTTCAGCACACTAAGGCTGACTTCACCGGACTATCCTGTGGTGGCCTCAAATGAATTTAAGGCCCCCAGCCAGGGCTTACGGACCTCGGCTTAGCGGCGTCATTTCGGGAGGACAGCAAGGGACAGGCTGGGTCATAACATTATTATTTGGGGAGTTTAAAGCTACTGGCTCAGCGACGCGGGCTGGCTCGGTAATCAAAGGTCGGGGAGGGTTTTCACAGGGACGTCGCGACGGGCCTCGGCGTCGAGGCCGGAAAACGGAACGCGGTCTGTATTTGGTAATAAAGAGTTGAAAACGTTTTTAAATGGCCTAAGATGCAGCAATAACATTCTAAAATGCCACAAGACGCTAATTAGTTAGTCAAATGTCGAATCTTACGTAAGTTTTTGTGATTGGTTGTCGCAATTACATTGACATTAGTAACGTTGATGCCTATCGATCTGCAAAAACTAAATAGCAGGCTTTTCACTGTTTCCGGCCCTGGTTAAATCCATGGTCCGGAGCGAGGAGGCTTGGGAAGAGGTCACCTCCTACTGCGAAGCAGTAATGCTAGCGAAGGAGGAGGCGGGCCGCGCGTGGGAAAGGCAAGGCCTTCGCCCCAACCGCCGCTACAGAAGAAGACGCCCCGGGCGTCGGGAGTCGCAGGGCTCACCCCGGCCACCTACTGCGCGGGCCTGCGGACGGCGAGCGGCTTTGTCCGATCACCACTAGACCCGGGTCGATGGCGCGTTGTGTTTCACGCGCGCCTCAAAGAGATATGACAGCATAGGAGACGGGCCCGCTAAGGCCAGAGCCTGCCAGGGTTGCGAAATTTGTTCGAAAGAATCACCGCGGCCCTGGAACGCAAAGGGCTTTAGAAGGAACGCGGATGGGTTTTAGTCAGTAAGAGTCTGACTTGTTCCGCTCCACCCAGAGCGTAAGAAGTCATTTGATGATTTCCCATCCTTAAAAAAAAAGAAAAGGTTTTTTACTGTTCATTCAAAAAAACCTTTATGAAAAGAAATCTTAAATTCGGTATTATATTTCGCAACCCAATTAGTGTGAAATAATTGGGTTGCAGGGATCAGATGGTATTCGCTCCGTGAAAAGTCAATTTCTACCTTACTTGGTGAGTTTGAAATCCTCGAAAGACGTAAAATTAACAATCAGACATCATTTTACTAAACTTTTGTATCATTCTTTATAACCAGAGATTGGAATAGGTAGACTATAGTTACCTAATGTTCGTGGAAGTAAGTAACATAGAGTTGAAGCCGTTTAAATTCAAGTAAATAAAGTTCTGGTAAATTTACTGTAAAAAAAAAAAAATGTTATAAGGAAGTCTCCCATTTTTGTCTCTGTTCTACAAACTGTAGGTTTTTTTTTAATATGAGTTTGATCTTGACTCTAATCTAGGTCATAGATGACAGAGACAAAGTCGACGATGGAGCGAGCTTACCCAGAAGAAGCCTGTTCACTCTAATTTTGAAGAGATTAGGGTTGTATGCGTTCGGAAACACAGACGCAGGCAGAGAGTTCCACTCCTTTGCTGTGCGCATTATAAAAGACGTTTGGAAACGTTTAGTGCGAATTGGTGGAATGGCAACACGGTAGGGATGGTAACTTGCAGTGCGTCTAGATGTCCGATGATAGAAGGGCCGGACTGTGCCAGTTCTTACTAACTCCGAATGTTAAAAGTGTTACGTTTCCAAAATAAATAGCATGTTAGCAGACCATGACCTTTGCATTTTTTTGGCAGTTACGCAAAACGTATGGTTCACAAAAACACTAAATACGCTGAAAGATAAGAGGTGGGGCGCCGCGTAATTATTATTCGACATTTTTAGTACAGTATAAATAACTGTAGAGGATGACGTCAGAATGCAAAATGTTGCCAAGATTTGTTAAAAAATGTTTACTTACACCTCTTAAAAAATAAGTCAAGGTTACGAGCATATTGTTTAGTAAAAAATTTAGCTGTAAAATGTATGCAAGGGGTATTTAGTTTGAGTGGTTTTGCATTTGATGTTACCTTATTCCTAGAAATGGGTAGAAATTAAGAAAAACCAGTAAAAATGCGAAGCATGTACTATGACGTGCTAATGCCATCTAATTCCGATGATACAAAAGGGATAGTGCTATTCGCTATGTATATCTCCGTCTCTCTCTTAGAGTGGAGTCATGATCGTTTGAAGACTTCATAGTAGGGTCTCTGTAGTACTGAAACCGTGTCGAGATTTATCTAGAAGTTGCGGCTGTCCTTCGTGCATAGCTTTATAGTTGAAGGGACAGTTTAGTTAGAATCCAATTCAAAATTGACTCAAGTAAGCAATAACGTCAATTTCTTTGACGTCTTAAGTGTGGGTTGACGTTGTCAAACCACACAGCTTCTATTTCGATAAAAACATGTTCGAAGTTTGGAACTTTGAGGGGGTTCTGTATACAAAGCGTTCCGGGCACGCGGTGGGCGCTGTGACGAAAATGTATGACTTCCGTCCGCGCGCCCGCGACACTAAGTATATTTCGTTCCTTTGACGCAATACATTTTTTTTTTTTAAATTTAATATGGGTTTGCTCTTGACTCTAGTCTAGGTCATAGATGACAGAGACAAAGTCGACGATGGAGCGAGCTTACCCAGAAGAAGCCTGTTCACTCTAATTTTGAAGAGATTAAGGTCGTATGCGTTCGGAAACACAGACGCAGGCAGAGAGTTCCACTCCTTTGCTGTGCGCATTATAAAAGACGTTTGGAAACGTTTAGTGCGAATTGGTGGAATAGCAACATTTTATCTTGTCAGCGCCCTGTCCGCTTTGTATATCAAGTCTCTTAGACCCGTAGAACATTGACACGACAAAAGAAAGGACTTTTTCATGGAACCATAATTATCTGAAATCACTCGAAAATTAAAAAAAAATACGAACGTTTTATATTTATAACAATCACATGGTACCAAAAAGTCAATAAATATTTTTTTATGGATTGACGTTATTGCTTATTGGCGTCTAAATTTCTCTGTACCTCATAAAGCCCTCATATTCATTTCCTTTAGTCATTACTAAAATTGTGTTTCCCGTTCGCTTAATAATTTTATTTTAAGTTTTTTAGCTTGAGGTATGAAATATTAAACACTGGTTTTTAACTGACGATGAAGTGAAAGTCGGTAACTATCCCAAGGGAATGTACTCCCGAGATAAAAGTGGATGTGTTAATCCAGGTTATAAACTATATGTGTGCCAAATTTGAACTAAATTCATTCAGATGTTTTTGCGTGAAAGATTAACAAACATCCACCCATCCTCACAAACTTACCCATTTATTAAATTTAAGTAGGGAAAAGCCGTACCGCATCAACCCCAAAAAAATTGGTCACCCTTTAACACTTTCGGTGCCCAGACTCACCATATGGGTCGACCAATAATTTTGTTCGTGTGCCCACAACTCGGCAGCCGAGTCATCGTTGTATGTGGGCATACGAACAAATTATTGTACGACCCATATGCTGAGTTCTGTGCACCGAAAGTGACTGCATAGCTTTTCAATAGGCAAAGGAAAACAGTCCTTATAACTACACATCTTTTGTTCCCCAGGTGGCAGAGAACGTGGGGATCGACAAGGGCGATATTCCCGACCTCACTAAAGCCCCGAGCAGTTTGCTAGATGCCCTGGAAGGACATCTAGCCACCCTTGAAGGCAAGAAGGGATCCGCTGCCAATACTCCCACGCAGACGGCTAGGTAAGCATGTTTCTGATACCCAGAGGAATATTAACTGAGGAAGCACATTACACTTCTTAAAGACCCGTTCAGACTTACGCGTTATTCGCTGCACAGAGCGGTAGCGATAAATTTCGCTCGAGCAAATAATACTATAATAATTAAAATACAGATTGAGACATGTTTTATCTAAAGACAACTTAAATACGCTTTGGTAGAAACACAATGCAATCGAAATCTACGAACTTGTAATCTGTTCACAATATGGGAAACCCTGCCTCTCAAACTAGGTAACCTGTATCTTGAGAGACAGTGATTCAGCTTTAAATGAGCGTTAGCAGCACTGCCATGCTGCCTTAAAGACCCTTCTCTTGCTTTTCGGAACAGATTCTGCTACGGCTGCGGCGAAAAATTTCGCTAGCCATAGCGGTGGCGATTAACAGTAAGAGTTTGACACACCCTTCCGCTCCGCCCAGAGCGGAAGGAGTAATTTGATGAAATCAATTTAAAAAAAAAACAGCCATTGCGGCAGCGATTAACAGTAGGATCGCCTCACGCCTATCGGCGTTCGCTATCGCTCTAGGTAGACAATACCGCGTAGGTCGGATCAGGCCTTTATGGTAGGTTGATCTAATATAGTATTTTGAACCTAATAAAAACGAATTATTGGCACCATACAAAATATAGAACTTTAATCTCTTTTTTTTTACGTGACAACGTCTAATAAATCGATGAACGCCGGCTGCACGCACGAAAAAGGATGACTCATTGTAACGTTACGCTCATTGTAACGCAACGATCATTTCATCAATGTTTTGTTATGACGTTGTCACGTCAAACTATCGTCCGTAAACCGACTTCTACAGACAACCAATTTTTTTTATTTTTTTTTTTATTCTGCAAATGGAAACAGTTCATCAAGTTTGGTCACATTTGCTATAACAGTTGAGATCCCAATATCTTGACACAAATTACCACCCTGTATTTTTTTAACCAATAAGGCAATATACCACACTTATTTCATTCGGTTTTTATTTTCCAAGTGTGTGATGCAACTCAAATGTCTTGCAGAACACGTATGTGTCTGTGATGCGCCTTAACCAACTTGCAGGGTGTCATGCACACAGCAAAAGAGTGAAGTTTGCAGGCAAACAGCAACTTGCAGGCATGTTTTAACATGCGCGTGCAGTAGGCTACAGTAAGGGTAGGCCAGCCCATACATAATGCCCTAAAAAATAATTTTCGTCCACTTTCAAAGTCGACGAAAATTTGCATCGTCAGTATCGTGATTTCAACCCTGAATAATGTGAGTTTTTTTGTTGGGCATTATGTGTGGGCTGGCCTACCCTTACTGTAGCCTACTGCACACCCATGTGTTTTAATTAATTTAACTTTCGTGTTGAGCGATAGGCAAGCACTCTAGGTCTTAAACCAGCTGTGGCACGTCTAACACCCTAGATATAAGGCTGAATAGTTTCATATGCCTACAGTGAACGTCGCATAAACTCGACTGAAAGTGAAGTATCAAAATGTGAGCCTAAGGGTTAAAACAGTAGCGCAGAGTCGAAGCTTCAATCTGAAACTTAACATAAAACCTCAACATTAAATCACCCTTATCTTCTGGTATATTTCTTTCGCTTTTCGTCTTTTTTAGGGTTCTCAGTCGCCAAAAATCTTATAGGATCACTTTGTTGTCCGTCTGTCTGTCTGTCAAGACCTTTTTTCTCAAGAACACGTAAAGAAATGAAGCTGAAATTAACTCCCAAGTATTCAGAACAGCTACCTCTTAGAGCAGGGAAAAAAACAAACTTCTAAGTCAACGCAATCTAAAGATAAGGCCGTTCAAGCTCTGTTTCTGGCGCATTATTTGACGCTCGCAAGGGAATCAAAACCTATAGGGTACTTCCCGTTGACCCACAGTCCTGAAACAAGAAGATAGATCTTACAGTATAAGTACAGGAAAAAGTCCGAAAATAAGGAGTTGTTCTTTTATATAAAAAAAAAAAAAATGCGAATACAAACTTATATTTTTGGTTGGAGAAATGACCGTGACGTACATTGATGTATCCGTAGGTAACGTATTCTCGAAAAAAATTAAGACTATCGGAACCCTCGGTGCGCGAGTCTAACTCGCACTTGTCCGGTTTCTTTTTTATTTCAGAAGAAATGTGTGCATTACGTTGGGTGAATTTGCTATGTTAAGTTTAGATTGACGCTTCTCTGCGCTAGTATGAATTGATTCTTATATCGTGTCGACACGTTGCTTTATCAACCTGTCGGCGTAAACTGGAAAATTGCAGACTCCGTAAGATTGTAAAATATCGCGTGACATTGTAAACTATTTTTTCTAAATAAGACACGGAAACTATTGAATTTGGATGGGATTTATTGTATACGAAACGATTTTGCTAAATATATATCGAGAAATTATAATCTAATAAAGATTTATTACAATCTTACGGATTCTGCAATTTTCCGGTGACATATACATTTTACTTCTATGCCTCACGTTATAAAGTACACATTTAAATGCTTTACTATGTGTCGTTCCTTGTGTGCGACGGCCATAATTTTGTAGATAGTCAAAAGGTCAATCGGCGATGCAAAGCAAGAGAATACACTTTTATTTTGCACTTTTTGACGTGACAACGTCTAATAAATCGACGAACGCCGGCTGCACGCACGAAAAATGATGACTCATTGTAACGTTACGCTCATTGTAACGTTACGATCATTTCATCAATGCTTTGTTATGACGTTTTCACGTTAAACTATCGTCCGTAAACCGAATTTACAGACAATCATTTTTTTTTGTGCATAGCAGAGTGCTTGTGCACACGACACAAAGCTCGATCAACTCAAATATGCTGAACAATTTAGTTCAACACTGACACAGGCAGACATACATAAACTCACGCCTTTTCGTTCAAAAACCATGACAACGAGTACAGAATCATATTTAATATGATTTTTTTTTGCTTTGTCCACGTTCACACATTTTAGGGGAGCTAAACACTTAGGGTGCGTTTTTACCAGAGATGTGCGAAGATGCGTAGCGATTATATTGGTTCTTAACAAACATATCCCATGTTTGTTAAGAATCAATATAATCGCTTGCGCTGAGCGAGGCTAGGTAAATTAAACGATTCTATTGGTTCTTAACATACACATCCCTCGCTACGCATCCTCGCACATCTCTGGTAGAAACGCACCTTTAATCGGGCCGGCAGGCGAATATATGTAGATGAATCTCCGTGAAAAAGGCCGCCCGACTGTGCTAGTCGGGTTTTGGCGAATAATCAAACACTAGCCGAACTACTTGATCCGGGGCGGTCTTGTCGATCGACAAATACTGCCGAACCGATTTTCAGACCCGCTTATGTGTGTAGCGCCCCTTACTGCTGCAACAATTTTTCTGACCTTTTTACAACTTTGAATGGTTTTTAAATCTACATTCCAGCGCTCAAAAGAACGTAGCAAGCGTGATGGGCGCCCTATCCTCCACATCTTCATCATTCGGCAACGCGGCGGCGTCCACCCGCCTCGACAACCAGCCCAACGGCGCCTCGCCGCTCTTCATCGACGACACGCTGAAGCAGCAGGCGCTGGCGGAGGAGGAGGCTGCTATGAACCAGTATAAGGTAAGAGGAACCTGAGGGTATAGAAGAGGTCTGGGACGAGGACAGTTCATTGATTATCCGGCTAGTAAGCCTATCACTGTAGTTAATATAAGCATTGACAACAGATTTACTGATCGTGTAATGCCGCGGCCACACTCGTGATAACGCGAAGATTTGCGCTGTCGCGACATGTTTGGCCAAGCGATTCGTCGAATCGCGATGTATTTAGGCGAAAAAGAATGGTTATCTGGCACTGCCGGTACTATCGCGACAACGCGTCACGAATATTCGCGTGATAATGTAGCGCCAGCGGCATAACGATGCCTGACGTAAATCGATATCTGTGGCCTAAGCGCTTGGAACTTTGGAACCGAGTGCCGGTGGAGCGTGCACCCGTTGGAGACCGCGGGAGTCTGTTCGATGCAAGACGCACATGAGGCCTTTGTGTCGAGACTTTGGGGAGGCCTATGTCCAGTAGTAGAGTAAAGTAGGGACTCCATTTTCCGCACTTAGACTCCCATTCGGTCCGTTGTGCGTAGGTGTCCTGGCTAAGTTAGCCAGACTAGCTCCGCCCAGAAGCACAGGAGTTTCCTGGGAGCTTCACAGGCTTCGCGGAGCGACCTCTCCGTTCCGAGGATGTTTTCACGTTGGGTAGCCACGGCCTCGCATTCCTGGGTGACGTGGTCGGCTGATTCTTCGGTGTCAAAGTAGCCCCTGCTGAGTGGGCTGTCCGTGGGGGCTATGTTTGTTAGAGATGTTTGTTAAGGGAGCAATGGCCCGTAATTGTCCCTATTATTATTCTGAGCTTATTTCTACTTAGGCCGAGTAGTCGTTTTGTTATCGTGGATGTAGACTTGGCATTGCCATTCTTGACTGCCTGTAACCTTCAATCTGTAGCCCGTGAACATTTTATCGTTATGAAGTTCAGTTGATCTCTGGCGAATCCAGGCCTGTGACCAGCAGTGGATGTATTTCGGCTGAAATGATGACGTTCATGACGAGGTTTAGCGGGCGGGGTGACCATTTTGTCTGCTTGACAGAACATCTCTCTGATTCGTAATTATAAAGTACAAAAGAGAGTTAAATACGATCACTCGTGCAAAAAAGCCTTACCATGCCATGATACCGCTCCAAGTTTATGATTGTAAAATCAGCTGTCAAATGTCATATTAACTGTTGTGATTGGTTCACCAAAATTAAAACAAACCACAACACATTCTGAGATGTATGTAAAAAGGTTCGGGTAAAAAATAAGAAGGCTACTGCTCATATGCGCATGAGCATACTTACTAAATAATATAAAGGATACATACACACACTTCAATTCAATGAAAACAAGGGATTTAGGATTTAAAATACAATTAGCCATGTTGAGCTCAGTTTGAGCGCTTTTTGGCTATCATAAAGCATCCGAACCAAAAGATCAGTTACTGCGTAACCTTTTATTTAGTTACACTGGAAATGAATGCCAGCTTGTGGGGGATTTCTGCCGGTCGATTCTGTAAACAAGACTTCGGTGAAGTGATCACGAGATGAGCTCTCAATCCATCTAATCAAGATGGAAAGACAGCTCACTTCGTGATCACGTGACATCTTGATTATATGGATTGACAGCTCACCCCGGATCACTTCACCCAAGCCTTTCGACATGTTTACAGAATCGACCGGCAGGTCAAGTTGCCAGGATTTCAGATTTGTGATTGATCAACTAATATCTTTCCAAAAAAAACTCATCGCAGCTATGTTTAATGTAATTAGCATGTTTAGGAATAACATTACTGCCTTATTGACCAAAGTATCATAATACAGTGCTTATTCCAATTAAATAATTATAATTTGTGCTCACCTATCGGTAATTTATAGGGCATACGAGCTTGGACGACTAAAGGAATATTATCTAGATGTAACATCCAACCTTCTAAAGTGAGTCTTTTGTGCCCTCTGTGATTAATAATATGGTCGGTCACATTCTACATTATTAACAAGATTATAAAGTTAACTTATTAGCATGTCTTCGATTTCATATCAACCCTCAAATTACTAAAACTGGTGAGGGAATATTCTTCAGATTTATATTGCCACATAATATTACGATGAAGCAATTTTTTTACTTTAAATTAGCAGCTTTTCAAGTACAGCTCTTTATGATGGGTCTGGTCTGGGTAGTATAGAACTGCCCCGTTGCTCTCTTGGCTGCAAGCGCGTCTGGCGAGTCCCGCTCGGCAGTCGCGATGTCCTGGTTTCGATTCCCAAGTCGGGCAAAAAGTATTAATGGAGTATTCCATTAGGAATTTGTCAGTAGCATCTCGGAGTTTCACATTTTTATTATAATAATAATTGTACCTTCGCTGGTAAAAATTGTACCATCGTAGTGACGTCACGCGTGTTTACAACGCACTGTATCGCCTTCATTTTTTTGTTTATGTGGAAAAATAAAAAGTATGTGTCCATTATTTTTTGGAAATCTATCTGAGGGACTGATAAGGTTTTTTCAGTAAAATACCTACCCTAATACAGGCTTGAAAAACTTCAGCTTGCTTCTATAATGGCAAAGGCATTGCCAGAGTACGGTAGCGACCTCTTACAATCAAATCTCTAAATACCATCAAATACTTAAAGAACATAACAAACAAAACTTTGCAGGTTCGCTTATACCAAGGTGAAGAATGGACAGGCGAAGAAGATATTAGTGAGATTACTGAGATAGTAGTAAGAAATACACCAGGGTTATATCTGTTGCTTAGGGTACAAGCTTTGGGAGCGAGGGAACATCTGTGTGTCTTGAAGCAAATATCTTAAACCGTCCCATTTCAACAGAAGTTCAAACTCAAACCTTTTTGTGAGTCATTGTATTTTGAACGTTATTTCGACAACGTCAAAGTTCTATAATTATACAAAAACTGATGATAGAACAGAGTCAAATTAAGAGTCTTTAAACTTTTGACCGACACGGTCAACTATAGCCGACAAATGAAAAAGTGCCCAAACGCCATCGTCGCTAGAGCCGACAATAAAAACGGCGAATTTGTGGTTTGGCGTCGGAGGCACACCGATACGTTTTGTCACTTATACATGACAAGCAAGCGCGTGTCCAGTACGCCGAACATCACAAATATGTGACAAAAAGTACGCCAAATTTTAGGCTTGGCGTCGGGGGCACGCCAATGCCGATTAATACTGTATTTTAACTTTTACGGCGATCAGAATAAAGTTCAAAATCCAATAATAACTGGCTCTAAGGTTGAAGTTTGAACTAAATTAGGACGTTTTTGAAGTTGTAACGTTATAAGTATCATGTTATTATGTCTGTGCTATAAAGGGTATATTATATGCTGAATTGACGCCAGCACCTTAAGCTACAAGAATTTGACAAATTTCTTTAATAGATTTTAAACTTTATCGCTAGAGTATTAGGTTCAAGGTTGATTGGGAAAATTTGACAGTTTTAGCTTGATTTGCTGGCGTCTGTACCTATTTTTATTTGTTGACGTCCATTGTTCTAAGGATCACCATTTCTGGCTATGCCGCAGCGAAAGGGCTACTTATATGTTTTCTTGTGTGAAAATGGGAAGATTATCATTACATTTTGTGTTCGGGAGAAGTCACACACACATTCATACTCTTACATCGCACTGTTTTCTTTCTCTATCACAAATTTGGTTTCATCATCAACACGTTAATTTGTTTGTCCGTTTCATCATCAACACATTAAACTGATTCTTCAACAAAACACATAATTTTTATCTTTTTTTTCTACAACATTGTCATTTTTAGTACTTCAACACTTTTTCTACGTCTCCAAACATGTGAGGAGAAAAAAAAACCATTAAATTTAGAAAAACCATTCGAAACATTTGTTTGATATGCAATCATAGAATAGGAATACAATTGAGAAGAACCATACTTACTTGATGTTAAAGCATATTCTTCAAAATCCTATAAGAAACTTGAACGGCGTACACTGCCATCTAGCGTTGCAAAATCGAAACTTTTACCTATTTTTTTTATTTAATATGGGTTTGATCTTGACTCTAGTCTAGGTCATAGATGACAGAGACAAAGTTGACGATGGAGCGAGCTAACCCAGAAGAAGCCTGTTCACTCTAATTTTGAAGAGATTAGGGTTGTATGCGTTCGGAAACACAGACGCAGGCAGTGAGTTAAAGAGTTAGCACCTTTAAATAATTAACACTGATTCCATAAGCTGGTGAGTTAAGGTCGATCTTACTTGGGATCCTCAACTATCTGAGATAAAGGTACTATAGATGACAGCAATTAAGTGTTCAATGTCAAGTATTATAAGGTAAAACTTTCGAAGTAGCTACGCTAGATAGCAGTCTACGCCGACCGCGTTTCCTATATATAAAGTGAACTTTGTCGCTTTTGATTGCTATATCATCATCTGCCAAGCCTTTTCCCAACTATATTGGGGTCGGCTTCCAGTCAAACTGTATTCAGCTGAATATCAGTATTTTACATGGAGCGGCTGCACACCAGACCTCCACAACCCATTAACTGGGTAACACGGTACTCCTTGGCAAGACTGGTGTCAGATTATCTGGCTTCTGACTATCCGTAACGACTGCCAAAGATCTACAAATGACAGCCGGGACCAACGGCTTAACGTGCTCTCCGAGGCACGGAGGAGTCTCGGTATGTTAAGATGGTCATCATGGCTTTTGATTGCTATAACGACATTTCATTATCAATCAGTCGTATTCCTATTCTGATCGCATATCACTGTCGTCACATCGTACCACAAACGCTTAAGGTGGTGGCCAAACTTTACCCCAACACACACTCAACTCCCAACCTTCTGACCCACAGAACAAAGTCCAATCTCCAACGAACGCGGCCAACAACCCGTTCCTGTCATCGGCTCCGAGCAACCAGAACCAGTCCATCGTGGACCTGTTCGGGCCGTCCCCTGCCGATACTTCTAGCACTACGAGCAAGGCGTCTGATGATCTGCTGTCGCTTGGCAACCCGTTCGCTGATAATATGTTTGGAGGTAAGTTTATTAACCTTTTGAACGCCATTGACACATATATGTGACAAAACATACGGCGAATTTGCGGCTTGGCGTCGGGGGTACGCCGTTTCTGGCGTTCAAAAGGTTAAGCTAGATTGGGTATGAACTGGGTCAATTATTAAATTGGAAAAATGGAAGAAAGAAAGATAGAAAGAAAAAGATTTTATTTGCGACAAGCATGACGCATACCCAAAAAATAATATAAACTAAATAACAAAAGTTATGCAAGTGGTTTTATCGGTCTAAATGAACGATTTACTTAGCTCATGTTTGGAGGTATGTTTAGTAAGCTAGGTTTTGGGTACGGACTGGGGTAGTTATGAAATTGGAACAATGGAAGTGGATTTTTCGGCCTAAATGAGCCGTTAACATAGCTCTGACACAGTCTTATTGCAAGTGTCAAATATTAGTAGACGTTTCCGGTTTCTCTATCGTTCAAAATAAATTCTTTGGCTAGTAGTACAGTCAGTTACCACGATTAGCTGACCCACCTTTGCATAAATGGTTGAGATTTTTTAGAATACGAATCGATAGAATTTTATAAATCTTTAATGTTTTTACCATTTCAACAAAGTATAAAAAAAACAACGGGTTACACTCCGGGAGAGTGGCAGAAGTGAAAACTTGAACATTAACGTTGTGCATTTTTGATATTTTGGAATGGTTAGGGAATAATTTCGCACGAATTGCTTTAATTATCAGTATAAAAGTACTATCATGTATGTGGTAAAATACAATATTCATTTATTGCGCTCTCACACAAACATGACAATTTATATTACATTAAAAATTTAACACTTGAGAACTTTCCCTCCGTCTTACGAATGTTCGATCAGGTCACGTGTCCTGACGCGTGTTTACCAATTTTTTGCCATCCCAAAAAGTGCACAACGTTGCTAAAGAAGTTTTCACTTCAAAAATTCTTCAATTATAAAATTCTATCGATTCGACTTTCAGGTTTTAGTTAGGTTTTCATACAAAACTGAAAACTTTATGAGCGATATTTTAACTAAGATACTGCTCGAATATTGTTCGTAAGCCCAATCTGTACCCACCACCTAAAAATTACAAATTTATTTAGTGGAACATTTTGTGTGGAACAGAAGCTGTGAACAAAATAAAGGAAATAGGTTTAAAAACTTAAAGCTTAAAAAATTGTAGCCACCCTTTAAAAAAATCTAGTTACTCAGATATCATCAGATTTGACATTCATGAATTGGAACAGAAGATTATTAGGAATTTATTATATAAAACTAATAAAGAAGTAACTAAATTAAATCCACGAATACCACCTAACTGACTAAAATTATGGCTTACATTACTAAAATATTTGTAATTGTTAATATTGTAAATTAATAATTAATTTTCCACTGACAAAAATAATTATAGTCGGACACATTAAAACTAGAACTACCTACAAACTTATTTGTCCCATAAACAAACAAAATAAAAATGAGACAGTTTCGTCTCTTGATTCATAAACACCAATTTAGTTTACACGAAACATTAAAAATAGGTTACTTCTAGGCAAGCGTGATCCATCGTCGACCACGTCATCTCTTGTCATTAGGGAAAGGTCTTGTATCATCCCTTATAGTTCCAAACGTGGTTTGACATCAACCCACACTTAAGACGTCGAAGAAATCGACGTGTCATTGCTTATTTGATTCAATTTTAACTTGGATTCTAACTAAACTGTCCCTTAAACTATAAAGCTATGCACGAAGGACAGCCGCAACTTCTAGATAAATCTCGACATGGCTTCAACACTTCAGAGGCCCTATATGAAGTCTTAAAACGATCATTATTCTGCTCTAAGAGAGAGACGGAGCTATACATAGCGAATAGCACTATCCCTTGTACAACATCGGAATTGAATGGCATTAGCACGTCATACCAGGTGCGGTAGTGGTAATACGCAAGCCTATCGATAGTAAAAAATATACAAGATGTTCAAAGAATATCTTAATACACTGTTGTAAATAATCTGGAGCCAGTAGAATATTTAGGAATAAATGGGAAGCACAACACAATATACCTTTCACACTGTATTATATATAAAGCACATCCCTTAGACTAATGGGGATGGTGGAAGCACTGTACACTCTATGCACACACATATAAGGTTCAAAGTGGTAAGTCGCCACAACAAACTGAATACCGATGCAGTACACGATACAACGTAAGAATACTCGAAACAAGTCAGTTCAATTTGAAGTTTTTGTTTACTGGTAAAGATGCAAAAATCGTCTTCATATGGTGTTGATAGTAAAAGTTTTTTTTTTCTTAGCCTATTGTGTCCCACTGCTGGACAAAGGCCTCCCCCATATCCTTCCAGACATTCTTTTCTTGCGCCACCTCGAACCAGCCTTCTCGGTGTGCATCCAGATCATCTCGTAAAATTCATACTTAACATTAATAAGTAAAGATTTATTTGGAACAAAATTACTTAAATATCTTGAGCTAGTTGTTATTTTCAATACATCAACATGATTTATGTACCAGTTACAAAATTATTCATCACATCCAATAAAAAACTACCATATTAGTAGTACTGCATTGTTATTAAGTGCGGCAACACTTTTAGCGGCGCCTGCGGCGGGCGCGCCGATGTGGCCACAACAACAACAACAACAACAACAGCCGAGCAACGGCTTCGCGTCCTTCCCGCCTCAGCAACAGAACAACTCCTTTGTGTCCGAGGCTAACTTCTCTAATGTTTTCGATAACACTGATTCGGCAGGTGAGCTTTCACTAGTAGTCATTGTGCTGGGGTTGCCGTGTTATTTGAGGATTTCTACTATTTTTTAGTAGGAAATGTGGTCTCTTTAGAAGTTTTTTCTGCAGTTAAAATTAAAAATACAAATCAAGTGTCGATTCTTTTAAAATATCAGGATAATAATCATGTGAAAACGTCACATTGGCTAAAATTACGAAATATCAAACAACACGGCAGCCTAAACCTTGCTTTAAATAAACATCTATTTCTGGTGATGGGTATACTATGTAAATTCTATATACTATGTACATTATTTGTAAAATTAAATGTCAAAAATTTCTTGTGCAAGCTGCCGCGGCTAATCCGTTCATGGGTATGGGAGACCTCGCTCAGCCAATCTCCGCGTCACCGGCTCGTCCTCCCCCTCCATCCATCCCCCCCCAGCCGAAATCAGCGTTCGATGACCTCGAAGACGTCATGCGCATGTCTCTGGGAGGCTCCCCGGCCAAATCCCAGCAGCCAATCACACAACAGCCTCAACCAATGGCAGCGCAGCCTTTCAGTGACGTCATGTCCATGCCGATGTCACAGCCGATGATGTTCGGATCGCCCGCGCGACAACCCATGATGCCGATGGGAGCGACCGGTTCGATATTCAAAATTTAAATGGACCGTTTTCATTGTTGTTTTTTTAATAGCTTGCAGAGTTGCCAGTAATCAACGTCGTGTGTGCTTTTTATTTTTTTTAATTCACAGGACTTTTTCGTTGTAATCCCCTGCACAGGTTATGCGTCGCATTAATTTGTAAATAAGCCAGTGTTTCTGTTTAGTTATTTTATTTGTTTTTATAATTTTTTTGTCTTATGTATTTGCTGTAACACGCCCATTGTCGTAATCCTTAATTGAATTTTGATGATAGCATGAAAAATCACATCGTCTATGTTTTACAAATCAAACCACTATGTTCATTTCACATAATGCTATGTTAATTCAAACCAAAAACACCGCATTTATAACTTCATAATATCTACATTTCGCTTTCTGATTTATATTATTTATCGAACACTGCTGAAATTCGCCATTTATTTCTCATACGACTTAAGTTTTGCTAGTGATCACCACTGCAAACAAATATGAGCCTTACCACGACTGACTAAGGTGCATTACAGGTCAGCAACCGCAGCAGCAGCAAGGCAAGGTGTTGACAGGCGACCTGGACTCTTCGCTTGCCCAACTGGCCAACAATCTTACCATCAATAAGACAGCCACGGCGCAGAAGTAAGTGAAAAACCTTTTGGTTAAAAAAAAAAGTTTTTTTATTCCTACACTCATTGTCATGTGCTAAAAGTAGTTTGGTCAAGTTTCAGTCAAGAGTTCTATATTTAAAAGGGTTCTAAATTTTAAAAAAAATCGAGATCTTTACGCAAGCGACTTTACTTAAATGCTTGACACTAAATAGTGCTTACACACTGGAACGCCTATGCAATGACACTTCACATTTCAATTTACTTTTGCTACATTGCCTAAGAAAAACACAACACTTAGAACTCATATACCAACAAAAAGTAGGTTCTAACAAAATTACCTTATAACATCCTATAGGAAATTAACTTTTTGACTGAAACTTAACGCATTAAATCCGAGTGGCGTTAAGTGATTATTATAGCTAGAGTCCAATGTCATGATATCTCTTTGGATATATCATGACAACAGCACCCTATTTATTTTCTTTTAAATTATAATTAAACTATCATGAGACAAGCTGCCTTTTCATATTCAATTAATTAGTCTGTGTAAAGATTTTATTTTTGAAAATTATAGAAAGGCAACTTGTAGTGAAAGCATTACTGTCAAACAACTTCCCGCTTAATATGTGAAAAATGACAGTTAGTTAAAAGTTGCCATATCGAAAAAATATTTGACCAAAAGTCGCGTTCCGAATTTTCGTTTTTCGATTAATGACGTAATGCTTTCACATCGACCATGGTACGCATGACCGTACTCACACCATTGTGGTGTCGACTAGACCGATGCAGTGGAATTCGCCGAAGAACGCGTCGAAACCTGGCCAGACGTGGACGCCGCAGCCCATGCAGGCGACCACGGGAGCCGGATACAGACCTATGGTAAGGAACACCGCTTCACACAAGTAGTTTATATAGTTGGCAGAATTGTACACGCCATATTTTCGCTTTTGATAGAGTAAAATTTCCTAAATTATTTTTATTTATAGGCAAAATTGATGTAAGTTTTTGGGGAAGAAAAAATGGGTGCCGGTACTTTGGATTCATTTTAATGGGCAAGTTTAGGTAAATCAAAACTGAATAAGTCGAACAAGTACCAAAATTGTAGATTGAAGTTTTAGTATTTTAATTCTTTTGGTTACTTTTGCTTCATTAGTGATTTGCAATCGCAAGCTGTTTTAGAAATACACTCCCACACATAGCAAGCGTAATGGAGTGCACGATTCTGACAATATTACACCCAACGTCCATGGTTTCTCAATATCAAAAACAAAAGAATCATGTCAGGCGCAGTATCGTACCATATTTTGATGTCATTTTATTTTACTCTGGCAACACCGAGCTGCATTTGAACCAAAAGTAAAGCGGCCTATTCAATCCTTTGAGAACCATAGGACCGCAACAGTGTGTCCACGTAAAGCAGCATTAGAGCAACCGCTGCGCGATTCTGTTGCTTTAAATGTCGCATCATTTATGCTAAAACCTTGTTTGCTTTTAAAGCTCGCTCTTTTATGTTCTTTCTTCCCGTAGCATGCCTTCCTTTTTGCGTTGCAGGGCCCAGGCATGACTCTCCCAACAATGCCTCATACTATGCCCCATGCATATCACCCCCCGCATTATATTATGGTAAGTTTGCTACTTTTTGTTTCGTTTTTTTTTCGCTTCGCGTAGTTTACACGCGTAGTTTAGAATGTTATCCCCTTTTTTTTATTTTTTTGCAAGAGTTTAAGTTGATTTTGATGACGCAGCCTGCTTATCCTGTAAGTGAAGATGTTAGCTGTGAACCTTCAAATGAACTATTCTTAAGTCTTCTTCTCGGAATATCTCTTTCAGTATTTCAATTTCTCTTCCAAATCAAGGTTCTGGCTCACTGAGTTGAATGGTGACTTAATTTACTACAATAAAATATCATATTTGGTTGTAATTTTTATTTTAACGATAAACTGGACCAACACTGTAAGCCAAAATCTTAAAAATAAATCTTCAGTTTGAAAGATTTCCTGCATGTATGATTGAACTTTCGTATGATTGTATGAAACGTTTGCATGAATAGTGTCCTCATGTCACCTCATACTTTTTCTGAGAATGTTATGTGTTGTCATTCAGTGTGATTAATTTAATACTTTGTATAAGTGACTTCTCTTGCTGTTTTCTGAACTTTACTTGAGAACATTGCAATATCTTCTGGTCTACTCAATTCAAACACGATTTAAAAGTTCTGCAAGGTAAATTCTTCTAGAAATCTTCCAGTATTCTATACTTCAGAATGTATGGCTGCAGTTCTGACTTCTGACAGGTCAATAGGCAACTGTGTGTAAGAAATTGTCATGTTCTAGTCATAGTTATCTTAACAAAGAAATAAATTCCTGCCCACAGCAACAGCCAGGCATGGTAGGCATGGGCATGCAAGGTGCGCCGATGATGCCCATGGGCATGGCCGCGCCCATGCGACCAGCCGTGCCCCCGCAGCCAACCACCAACCAATTCAGTTAAGCACCACCCTTATAATTTGAGGTTTACGTTCTTAAGGCGACCCGACTGCTTAGAATAAGAACGTCAGTTTACGAAAGCTGATTCAAATGCGATCCTAGGTAAGATAACGAAATAAGACAAGAAAAAATATAAAGTCTAAATATAAGATTATTTGATGTAATAGCGAAAAGTATTCTATATAGTAAATTTTTTGAAAGTATAGTTTATTATTATAGGTTTTGTTGGAATTGAAATTATGTAAGTTTTGTTTTTGAGCTCAATTTTATTAAAATTTATTTAACGACGAAGGAAATTAGTAAAGTTTAGTTTTAAGACTTTTGTCACACTACTCAGTTAATATTATAGTTGTTTTATTTACATAAATCAAATATTTTAATGTATTTCTGTCTTAATATAATCTATTAACATCTTCTTATACAAAACGCTTGATTATTTCAAGTATTTTTGTTTGTGATCAAAAGCAGTCGGGTCATAATTATGTCATCTTCAGCTGACATGTAATTTGTAGGTCACTTTTAAGTGCACCGTTTTGTTGCGATTTAAATACGGAACATAATAATGTCAATAAAGATGCGTTCATTATGAAGCTAGGGTTGCAAGTCGAAAAAAAAACTAGTTATTTTATAAAGTTACCTTTATTTAATAGTTCGATGGGAAAACGATTGAATGGATTTTTCAGCTTCTGATTTTAATTCTTTTTTCCATGCTATCAAAGTAAGGGCTTTGTTAGAAATACAGTAATGTTATTTTGTTTTCTTGTATCACATTGAATATTGGGACAAATTCTTTGCAATTTTTATATGAAAATTGCCAATCCTTATGATTATGTTAACTTAGTTTTGACTCAAAACTACGTATTCTAATTAAATAATTTGAAATTATTCTTATTTCGATGATTTATTTTTTTCAATTAAGTTTTCGTTTCTTGACTTATGATATGAATTATGAAATTGTCTTATGAAATAGGTGCGCAAGGTTTGTTTTATTTTTCAAAATTATACACATCACATTCCATACTTGTACAAAGAGAAAAATAGTAATTTATTATGAAGTGCTTGTTAACTTAGCTTATTTCCTACCTTTGGCATAGTCACTATTTATGAATTGGAATTGAAGTGAGTTCTAGTTTCTTTTTTTGTAGTTTTTTATTCACTTTCGTGTAATCATTGAGCTGAAAACGTAAGATGATATAATTTCAGCATCAGATGCATAAATAAAGTTAATAATCATATAGTTATACCGGGTAGGTGTCACATAGGTACCCTTAATAATACTATCCTATAACTTGAACTATATACTAATTATATTATGTGTATAAAAATAAATACTTGCATATTTAGTCATATAATAAGCCTACGTGTTTTGAAAACGAATGTAATTTTTGCGCTAAAAGTATATCTGCTTTTGGGTAATAAATACAATCGACAAAAAAATACTTATTTCCATATCCTCCAGTTATCTTATGTATAAACTGTATTTGTCATATAGAATATTATGTATAGAGGGTTATGCATTAGATTGTTATAAAATTAGATGTTACGGGTGTATATTATAAATGTATGGCTGTTGTGAATATATGAACTAGGTGCTTGCTATATTAAAGGACCCATTTCACTAAATACTATAAAATCGACTTGAAAACATTGTCTGCAACATGAAAGATTATCTTAACATCTATAATCGTGTGAATGGGTCCCAAAATTTGCTATGAACACTCATTTAACGCTCTAAAATGACGCTCATTTTGGCGCGCTGAAAGTTGAAGTTTTATAGTAATGCAAAAGTACGGACTTGACAAAAATACAGTTGGATATTGCCAAATATATTGGAACATAAGTCAACGCCCTTACTTTATATAATCTTAACAGATAGTAGCAATACTTTGTACAAATGAGTCGAAGAAAATAATACCGTTCGCTTCTTGTGATATTTCATTTCTAAAGACTGTCAATCAATATTTTGAAGTATTAAAAATATGCTTTATTTTTCTTATGAAAGTTTCTTAAATCTATCGTTTGGACAAAGTATTGTGTAATTGTTGCCATCGTTAACGCGTTCATAATAAAATTACGACATAATTAAATCACCCGTGATTTTCGTATGGCAACACTGTCGATGTTGCTGCACTATAATCAGTGTTACTTATAAAATATATATTCACAGGTACATGTAGCTATGTAAACATGATTATTACTGTAGAATAGACGTGTCACCGGAAAATTGCAGACGCCGTAAGGTTTATAATAAATCTTTATAAGATTATAATTTCTCAATATATTATATACAATAAATATTATCCAAATTCAATAGTTTCTAATATATCCGTGTGTTATTAAGAAAAAATAATTTACAATTTCATGCGATACTTTATAATCTTACGGCGTTTGCAATTTTCCGGTGACATACGCAAGAGATTGTTTGAACAACTCAGCCATGTGGTTTGATTGTGTATGTAAATATAGGCGTTGCATAGTACACAGTGCTGCTTCACCTGATATTTTACTTCAGCTTATTCCACATTATAAAGGCCAGTGAGTTTTTCGTTATTACATCAACACTTTTGATGTACGGTCGTATTGCTAAATTCAGACACACAGATTGCAAGCATGTCTTAAAACGTTCGATACTGTTCCCTAAGCAGCTGATTTTAGCAGTATTACGCAGTTCTAACACTGGCTTCGTAGGCGTGTTTAGTGAACTAAATGTTAGGCTAATTTGAAAATCCAAATTAATGATATAAGATATCATTTGCAATATGTTTGAGATCTGTTGATATTTCTTCAGTTGAAATGATTGCTAGTATTTTTGTGCAATATTTTGTTTTTTGTATTTTTTTTATTCTTGGCAACACTCATGCTGGTATAATCTGTTTTCGTTAAATGTGTGCTCGAATTAAATAATATGCAGAAGAACTGCTTTTAGCACGTTAACGACAGCGTATCTAGCTTTTGAAGTATTATAGTTTGAATATAATCAACAGGCAAAGACCAGTGATTTGGTAGATGTTTTCAGTTGGCCATACTGTACTTCTTGGGATGCTGTGATGTCAGGGGAATTCGACTGACTTATTTGAGATAGGTGGGATTCGCTCTTAGTTAACACTATAAGTTTCTTTTTATAAGAGAATAATAGTTAAACCACAATTTTTGAATTAGTTTTTAGTACTCATAGTGCCCTTTTAAAATTTTTAAGTTGTAAATTTTATTCATTTATTTTTATCAATGTACCTACTGAGTTACGTTTTATGTAAATATCCCTTCTATGTTATTTACTAGCTCTGTCTTTAGATATCCAATTTAGTTTATTTATGAAAAGTAATAAATAAATCAATTAATATTATTTTTTTGGTTTTTTATTTTGTTTATCCCCTTTGTTGCTTTAACCCGTGGGTCCACGATCGAGCCTATCCAAAAATTACGAGTAATAAGTTCAAAAAGTCCTAGAATTTCGTTTTAAAATAGAATAGTTGATTGGCTATCAATAGATCAAAGTATATATTTGTCTATACCTAGAATATTGCGTGTCTGTTTACCTCTTATTCCTATGACAATACAATAATAAAATTATGTAACGGCCTGTAGGTGTGTGTCTAAGAAAAATGTTGGTCTGTCCTAGAGAACTATGCTTGAAGCTTTGTCACTGTTCGCGATTGTTCACGTGCTTTCCTGGGACAGTCCAGAATGATGGTGAATCTAGTCGTATATTCAAAATCACAGTATTAAGTAAAAGTAGCACTTCATAGGTGTCTATCAGAAAGTTATTGTACTTATAGCTGTTGAAAGCAATTAGTTCGATGAATATTTCAGGTCAGTTTTTAATTACTGGGTACTAATTGAATTTGAACTTTTTTTCTAATGTTAACATTGCATTGTGCGAAAATAGTGTATAACCCCAACCAAATACCTAGTTTATCGATAATTGTATTAATGGCTGATGCAAATCATGACCTATTTCCAGTGATATAAGGATTAAAATGCGATGTTTGAATCGCACCAGTTTAATACCACAAGTGTGGTTTATGTATTACCAATATTACGATGTTTTTAGTAATTAAAAGGTGACCTACTGAAAATATATTTTTGTTAGAAGCGAAGTGTTCTCTCTACTCGTACGAACAATAATTTATTGTAACGATGTTTCTTCATTGGAACTACTTATAAAGCTTTTGAAAGTTGTGTACTTATCTTGTTGAATCTCAAATAGTGGGGCGATTGATCTATCTATAAACACAATAAATTAATAAAAGTTATACACTGTTGTTTTATTTCACGAAATGCTTTATTATGTAATCACCGAAGAAAATTATACCGATAGAAGCGTGGTCCAAAACGCTATAGCTGGGTAGGTATCCTTTTTTTTTAAGGACGGAAATCATTTAATGACTTCTTCCGCTCTGGACGGAGCGAAAGGGAGAGTCAGACTCTTACTAACTAAAACCCATCCGTGTTCCTCCTAATTTATTTATTTATCAATATAACCAACTTCAATTAACAGTTTTAAAAACCACACAAACAAGTTATTGGTCTGTCCAAAACAAAATTGTTTTTTTTTTTTATTGATTGATTATCCTTTGCGTTCAAGGGCCGCGGTGACTTTCGACCAAATTCCGCAACCCTGGAGTTTAGTATGGAGTATCCAGGGTTCGATCCCCAATTCGGAAAAAAAGCTTTTCTAAAAAAGAATCAATAACTAAGCTCGCCCTTATACAACTTATAAAAGAATAAATGCAATACCTGAAAAGGGATCATTGTACCTACTCATCATGATGAACAACTTTTACTATGGGAAAACCCCGAAATCGCTCTGACAAGGGATCTCCTTTTCCGATTTAGCGTTTATTCTGTTAGACGTTAAATATTTTCAACAAACTTTTAAATTAAGGTATACTATATGTATGCACCTGTGCACACCTCTCCCTGCTCATTCCATAAATACTAACAATATCTAAAGAAACCTTTTTGGAACTCCAAGGGATTTAAAAGAAAATAAAGGGGTTTGATTCTGCCAGCTTTGACAGCGTAAATTAACTTTTCCCCATCTATAAAGATCAGGGTTTGTATTTTTATTCACCGTTAGTGGATTAACGTGGTATTGATCTAACTTGGATAACCGGACGAAAGGATCTGCGTCGCCGGAAAAGATCTACAACATCGAAGTTCGAAGAAGGCTGGTTTTCTGTCGTAGCATGATGGTGGTTTTCGTGGTTACAGTATCGCACTAGGTAAACACCAGGGTTAAAGCGAAACCCTCTGAAATTATACATGGCAATGGCAATTATGTAGTGACCCCTAAATTCATACCATAGCCATAGCTTTAGAAACCTTAAGCATTTTTGTACCCGTGACTGGCAAGAGTGTAATTTGACTCAATTATTTTTATATTTCTAAAGGAAGAGGATCGGACTAGTCAATAATAAATTCGAGGTGGTAATTGCCAACCGGGCTCTACGGTCCTGGCTTGCGAGGCTTGCCCCAAGTGAGCGGTAGGCAGGGTAGGGGAGCCCGGCTCTTACAAAAGACTCTTACTTACGACTTATCTACCTACATATAAAGTAGCTAATTTATACATGGTGCAAAAATGTTCGATCTCGCTAAACTCGCTCTTGCATTCTACATTTTCCAAGTTTTTGAGCTTTCCTGTATTAATCGTAAAGTTATCTAGAATAAATGGTAAAAAAAAACCTATCCGAGTTGGATTTCATTTGCCCTTAAAAAGTGGCAACTTTACTAAAATTTTGTTAACTATTGTTTTTTTTTCCAATATTATTCTATCTATTATTATGAACCCCTAGCTTGTGGACCCTGTATGGCCCTGTCCGACCCACAAGGGGTCTAATGATACAACATAAAAATGTCCCACTAAACATATATGCTTGCAAGAAAACTATTGTACTGCTGACTATAAGAAGCTGTAAAAGTGAAATGAAAAATAACTTCATACTTACGGAGTGAACCGAAACTAAGCGAAATAAGTACGATAACGATATAGAATCAAACAGAAAACGATGCCCTTGTGGTACTTTTATTATAAAAAGATTGAACGCTAATAAGGGAAGCCTGAATATAACAAAAATGAAAATGAATGTGAGAAGGAATACATTTCGTCGTACTTACTAATTCCATGGATATAATCCCACTAGTTTGTTTCGTGGAAAAGAGAAAAATGAGAACGCAGCAATCCCCAGACATTATTAGAGCTGGCAACACAAAATCAATCGATGACAGCGACGGATTTTCCCCTATCGTCGCTGACGACATTTTGTCAATAAATTGTAAAATTGAAGAGAATTTATTAAACTTTTCGTAGTGTATAGTGTTAAATAAGCCACAAAGATGGCAGATAATGAACAGAAAGCTATGCAGTTAATGGCCGAGGCGGAGAAGAAGCTGAGTTCTTCGAAAACTTTCTTTGGATCGCTTTTCGGGTGAGGACAATGAGTTAATCATTATTTTGTTGATATTGCCCTAATTACGACTTAATTGATTTCATTACAAGCTTCTTTATAACTATTCTTCTTCATTCTTTATAATTATTCATGCATGTATTTAACGTAATTCCCTAAAACATTTGTGAAATTGTGATTTCATTGTTGTACCACTTTGGCTATCTGAATATTCTAATTGAAAGTGCCGTGGTGCTGTGAATTATGTCCGCAATTATGCACGGTGATATTATAACAATTTCGCGTCTGTATGTCCAGTTCTTACCATTAGTAATAGTGTTAACTAGTCTAGATTCTAATTAGAGTGTGATTCATTTACAAGGCATGATCTGTTATCATGAAAAATAAGTATCATGTAATATTAAAATTATGCAAATTTTATTGGTTTTTGAGTAACTAGCTTTTTGTTGTTCTATGTCAAATGTTAGAACCCACTATAATGAAATCTAAATTAGTAAAACCACAAGATCAGCTGATGTGAAAATACTCACACTCACATAATCTCACACCCTTTCCAAAGGGGGTGGGCACAAACTAAAGAACACCATCTGCTGCAATAATTACATGCTCCTCTTCACAGGTTCTTAAATCAGGAATGAACCCCTAGCTTTAGGAGACAGTAAACTTAAGTGAAGTGAATTTGGGGGAGCTGTAACACCATACAATCAAAGTGGAATAACAGTTCACTTCATCTCACTCCATCTAAGTATTCATGGTATGGATATTTATGGAATAGACTGGCAGTACACTTCTCACTCACATCAACTTAATTTTTATGGTGAGATTTTTACAGAATAGGCCAGCAATCATACTTCACCGATTGTGAGTACTAGACATTTCAGCTTTCTACCACCTGATTTGGATTAGTATGAAAATTGTTTTGTAGTTTTTAGGGTTCTGTACCCAAAGGCTAAAAACGGGACCCTATTACTAAGGACTCCACTGTCTGTCTGTCTGTCACCAGGCTGTAACTCATGAAACGTGATAGCTAGATAGTTGAAATTTTCACAGATGATGTATTTCTGTTGCCGCTGTAACAACAAATAATAAAATTTAAAAAAAAAGGGATCCAAGAAACATGTTTTTTTTGGCTTATGGTATGGAACCCTTCGTGTGCAAGTCCAACTTGCACTTGGCCAGTTTTTGAGTTTATCACATACAGACAGATAGATGTGACAGGGAAACTTTGTTTTATAATATGTAGTGATAGTGATAAATATAGCAATAGAGAGTTCGTCTCAGAATTTACTTTTAACTTTCTTGAATTTTCATCCTTTAATTTCTGCTGGTTTATTATTCTTCAAACAGATCTTTACTGAACAATTTGCCATTAGTCTGGTAACTGGAGAAGAGAGTCCATTATCATAATGTTTTATTAAATAAGTATAATACTTGATGAAGATGTAGCTTTCTAACAGTGAAAGAATTTTTAAAATCGGTCTAGTAATTTTTGAGCCATTTTGTAACAAACAAACAAACAAATCTTTCCTCTTTATAATATTAGTTTAGATTTTGAAAATTTGTTACAATTTCATTGAAATTTACTGAAGGTTTTGCATAGTAATTGATAGACACAAAAACACTTTTTTGTATCAACATAATAATATAATATGTAGGTATATTAGTATTCAGTACTTTGTGAGCAAACAATCCTTGAGACTGAATTCAGTATGTAAATGTCCGCTTTTGTTACTACCTCATGTACTTAGTTCTAAATGCCTCTTGATAATACAGATTGTGATTTCTCTAGAAGATTATTTTGGTACTTTTTTAGTGATTACATTCAATTCAATTCAATATCTTTATTGTGGATCATAGGTTAGTACATAATACAGGTCTTAAAAATTAAATAATGATCAGCTATGTCCCGCCCATAGGGCACACAATAGTTACATTAGCAGTAAAAACAATGATGAAAAAAAAAAAAAATTAATAACAAAATACATGAGTGGGCCACTGAATGCTTCATGACTGAGGAGGACTATATTGGAGCAGTGATTTGTCTGCAAGAAAGTCTTTTATAGAGTAGTAGCACTTGTCTACTAACAGATCATGGAGACTCTTTTTAAACTTCTTTATTACTGGTATCATTCTAATAGGCCCCGGAATATTATTACACATCTATAATACTTCTATCTATCTAATATATAAAATTCTCATGGCCATAGTGTTTGTAACCAAACTCCTCTGAAACGGCTTGACCGATTCTTATGAAATTTTGTGTGTATATTCAGTAGGTCTGAGAATAGGACGTAAACTATATTTCATACCCCTAAGTGATAAGGGTGGTCCATCCCTTTATATTTATTTATGATTCAACATTAAAAAGTACAAACAACCCTAAATTTTTTTTGATAGCAATAGTAGTACTTTAATTATTTTCTACTCTCGGTGGTCGATAATAATTGATCATTTACCACTCGATCAGTTATTCTTGACTATTGGTTTGGTAGAACACGCTAATCCCAGGACCTACTGGTTCGAAATTAAAAATCTTTTAGTGTTGGTAAAGTCTATTTATTGAGGAAGGCTATAGGCTATATATAACATCACACTATGACCAATAGGAGCTGAGCATTCATGAAAATTATGCATACGAAGTTGCGTGGGTCAGCTAGTAACAATATAATGAAGCTGAAGAGTTTGTTTATTAAAACACTTTTTAAAACATTATTTTTGTACATTCATGAGGAAGGCTACACGTAGGAACGTTATATGCGCACAAAGTTACAGGCAGAAGGTAGTACTTCATAAAACAAGTGTACAATGGGTAGCCTTATTGCACAGAGCAATCACAAAGACAACCTTTGGATGGACTGAATGAAAGTAGATAGATTTGACCTATATATACTAATATTATAAAGCTGAAGAATTTGTTTGTTCGGTTGAACGCGCTAATCTCAGGAACTAATGGTTGGATTTGAAAAAATCTTTTAGTGTTGGTGTTAGCGTGTGGGTGTTAGCGTGAGCCTTCCTCGATAAATGGGCTATCATTTATCGAGGAAGGCTCACGCTAACATCACGCTACGACTTATAGGAGCTGAGCATTCATGAAAAATTTGACGCAGACGCAGTTCCGCGGGTCAGCTAGTTCTTATATAATTCGTAATGATTAGAGAAAAATATTAGGGAAGGGAGTTAGTGATAGCGTGACGGCAGACAGGACAGAATGGAAGAAACAAAACATGTTGCGCCGACCCCAAGTAACATGGGATAAGGGCAGGAAGATGATGATGTTGAGAGAAAAATATTACGTGAATACACATTACATATTTACATCCATTATACGTTACAATTAGAGATTTATACAAAAATTCACAATACAACTGCCTCAGGTAGATTCTGAGCTTCTGGGCGGAGAGCTAGGCTGGCTAACTTAGCCAGGACACCCACGCACGCACAATTAACCGAACAGGAGTCGAAAACTGAGTCCCTACTCTACTCTACAACTGTTTCAGCTTTCGGGGGCTATATTTGGTAGTAGATAATTTAAAAAAACCTCGTTCTCTTGCAGTGGTTCATCGAAAGTGGAGGAAGCAGTAGACTGCTACCTCCGGGCGGCGAACCTATTCAAAATGGCCAAGAAATGGGCGCAAGCCGGAGCGGCTTTCTGCGCGGCCGCCAACCTGCACCTGAAGGCCGGTGTCCGTCATGACGCTGCTACTAACTTCGTCGATGCTTCGAATTGTTACAAGAAGTGCGATCCCAATGGTAAGTCGACTTTTTATTCATTATCAAAAGGCTTTATTGCCCTTTGTTTGTGACTAGCGGACGTCACGCGGTTTCACCCGCGTAGTTCCCGTTCCCGTGGGAGTACAGGGGTAAAATATAGCCTATGTTACTCGCTGATAATGTGAATTTTTCAAATCCGTCCAGTAGTTTTCAAGTTTATTCGTTACATGAAAAAATACAAATCTTTCCTCTTTATGATATTTGTATAGATTGCTCGTGGCAAAACAATAAAAGCCAAACTTCAAGGTTAAGCAACCCTTGCCGAGGTCGATCCGTGGATGGGTGACCATCTTAATAACCGATTGCTCCGTGCCTCGGAAAGTACGCTAAGTCGTTGGTCCCGGATATCATTTGTAATTCTTTGACAGTCTTTACTGGTATTCTGAAGCTAGGACATCTGACACCTAGTGTTGCCCAAATGCAAGAACAAGACGAGACTTGGCCAGTCTTGGTCTTGGTCTTGCATCAATACACCTGGTCTTGGTCTTGGTCGTGGTATTGCACTCCCAGTCTTGGTCTTGGTCTTGCAGCAAGAGTCTCGCAAGTCTTGCAATTACCTATTAGCTTGTCGCTATTTATTAAACGTTACTTTAGATATAAGAACAACGCAACAGAGTAGGTACATTTTGAGCTCGAATTAACATTGCCATGGTAAAGACCAACTACTTATAAATTAATATATGTCTAAACATTTCATGAGAAATTAAAAAAAACAACTGACACCGGTTGGGGTTTGAACCCACGACCTAAGCGGTCAGTGCCGATGCTCTAACTAACTAACTAACCAACTGAGCTATCAACTGTGTCGCGCGGGAGTCAGTCTGTTTCTTAATAAACGTTAACATTTAATAATCTTCAATGTACTAAAACACGGTTTTAACATAGAAAACCAATTAATGACATTAACTTGACTGTATTTTAAAGAACATTATCTGTCTAGAAAGAGATTGATAGACCCTCACCTTATATGAAATGGAAAAAAAATTAGAAATACAATTTACTGAATTTACCATTTATTTAAATAAAAATACAACACAAATGAAATTACAGAACAGTACACAATAGCTGACATTACTGTTACTTTATATTAATTCTTTTGACCAAGAATTAATAATAAGAAATAATTTTAATAAAACATGTAGGTATCGTTCGTTGGTGCGGCGCGCGTTAGTGTTGGGGGCTTACTCCGACAAACCGACACTCGAAGGGGTCTACTGTGAAAAACGTGATTGTTTTAAAAAAAAATATGATTGCTTTTAAAAACATATTTTTATACCAAGTATATTTAAAAAAAAGTCCTAATTGCAAGACGCAAGAGTCTCGCAGGCTTGGTCTTGTTCTTGCTTAAATCTTGCACAGTCAGTCTTGGTCTTGGTCTTGCTAAAATTAGGCGGTCTTGGTCTTGGTCTTGCAAAAATGCAAGAACAAGACCAAGACCGATTTTGGGCAACACTACACACCATTGCCAAGAGGTATATTCACTTTAAAAACAAATAGTTAAATTCAAATAAAACAAATGTTTAAGGGGGGCTCCCATACAAGAAACGTGATTTTTTTTGCCGTTTTATAGATAAGTAATGGTACGGAACCCTTCGTGCGCAAGTCCGACTCGCACTTGGCTGGTTTTTTAATGACATTTCTCAAAACCCAGAGAGCAGACAAACAGCAGTTAAAAATCTAAAAAAATGACGGTAATGTCAGCGTTTTAAAACCTGTGATAAACAGAGACAGCACTAATTGCGTGTGACGTCACTCACAAGTCTCGCCATATTGAATTTAAGCCATCCAGTACAAATGACATTTTGTGTGACAAGGATGGAAGAATAACTTCACAAGCGTGTTTTTCCACCGATTTTATTTATTTTTTCCCTAATCGTACTGTTTTTATACCATCTATCGAATAAGTATTCATTTATATAGATTTTTCATAGTAGTCAAATACCCTATTGCTAAAGCCTTGGGGCTACTCTCTAAACCCGAAGTCCGTAGTTTCGGCCTTAATTGTGGGCGTTTTCTACTCCGTATCACCTACGGACTTACGATGAGTTCCGAACCCGAACTAAGAATGAATGACAAAACGATTTGACAGTTACTGTCAAATCGTGTTGTCATTAATTCTTAGTGGTTAGGTGATACGGACTAGAATACGTCCGAAACTACGGACCTCGGGCTTAGAGAGTAGCCTCCCTGATTAGATGATGATAATGTTCTCTCTATTTGAATCTACTGAAGCTCTGAGTATCTTTGTCTCAAAGAACAATGTCCATTTAACTTCAATCACCTAATTATCCAGGCATCTCAAGGCTAGACGAGTTGACATAATTACAGGTGACGAATATGTCTGCCGATACAGGTGCTGATGTCATTGGACTTTAGGGCGGCCATCATTTTTCTGCGTCTAGTCTCGAGTTTAGAAAAAAACTTTTTACAAAAAAAAAAAACAACCGAATTCCAAAAAAAAATCACTACAATTTTAAAATAGCTTTGATTTCGGAAGTCGGTGTTTTTGGTTGTTTCTTCGTATTTTAACACCGACTTCCGAAGTTTTTTATTACTTAATTTTTGGTGGTACCTTTCCCCACATCTAACAATACCACAGGAAAGCATTATACGCAATTTCGTAATAAAAAAACAACCGAATTAAGAAACTCCTCCTTTTTTTGAAGTCGGTTAAAAATAACAGTCATCGTGCTTTATTCAGTTTAATCCGAGCCGACTTACACGGTCCAGGTAATTCAGGTCAGATAACAGTCATAAAAAACGTAGCCCTCTTTCTGGCGCAGTCGGGTAAAAACAAAATTAGTTAATTTGCGCATAAACAAACAGTGTTATCATTAACGCTTTCAAAGTCAACCAGCCAATGACCCACAAAGCCCTAATACGTGTCCCCGATAAAATTAACTTTCACGTTTTTGTTAAAGTTATTTTTTATTTACATACGGTCCAAACTGAGTCAAATACGAAAATTATACTGAGCTTATCAGCTAGTTATTATCGTACGGCAACAGTAACGGTGACGAGAAAAATATAGGATTGTATTGTGGGCATTATCTTTGCATCGACAAAGCCGATGACTCATCGGCTACGTTGATATTGCAGTTTAAAACAAATACATTAGAAGAAGAAGAAGAAGAAGAAGAATGCATTTATTTGTCAGAATATTGCACAAAGTTGTTATATGGATAATATTAAGATCATAATATTCTGCCGTTTCCGGCGTACAAATATGGTTTGTAAAATTATGGATCATCATTACATTAATACATTAAAATTAAATTATTAATCATTATAATAATTTTTAAAAATTGGACAATAGTTGTAAAAAAGATCAATTATATAAGTCAAAATTCAATTTGGTCAAGGAGATAAAATATGTTTTATAGGCAATGTCAAATATTTAGGTCAATTTTTCATTCATGAAATCGTCAGTCGAGTAATAACATTTGCTTAAAAGAAAGTTGAATAATTTACATTTAAAAGTTCTGAGGTTTAGAGTTTTGAAGCCATCCGGTAATTTGTTATAAACAGTAATTGACATGCAGTATACATTATTAGAAAACAATTTAATTCTACGTCTAGGAACATTAAGCATATACACTTTGCGGCTGGGTCTGGATACAACATCATTAAACAATTCAAATTCATGTCTGTTTTGGTGTACATAGATACAAATTTCAAAAATGTATAGGGCTGGAAGTGGCAGTATTTTAAGTTTTTTAAATAGTGGAACACAGCTATCCAGTGGATGGGCTCCACAAATTGAGCGTACACATTTTTTCTGAGCTCGAAACACTCTTTTAATTTCAACGGAATTACCCCATATTATAATGCCGTAGCGCAAAATTGACGAGACATAGCCATGGTATGCACATAGTGCCGCATTTACACTAGCCACACGTGTTAGTCTATATAAAACGTAGACAAATCTATCTATCTTCTTACATAGGTCATCAATATGAGACTTCCAGTTGCAGTTTTTGTCAATTATTATCCCCAAGAATTTTGCGTAATCTACCTCTTCTATTGTCTCATTTCCATATTGTATTTTAAGCCGTGGACGAGTGCTGTTATATGTCTGAAATTGTATCATTTTTGTTTTTCCAATATTAATATGAAGATTATTGTGTTCAAGCCATGTAATAATTTTGTTTAATGTCATGTTTATTTCATTTTGGTACTCAACAATGTCGTCATTTTCGTTTATAATACTGAGGGTCGTATCGTCAGCGTATAGTATGCACTTGTGGGGAGTAACACTAGTCAAATCATTTACATACAGCAAGAATAAAGGCGGCCCTAGTATGGTTCCTTGGGGAACACCGCAGTTATTTTCACGATACTTAGACCTATATACAAGCTTTTGATTTCCTGTTTGCCCCGCAATCTCAACACATTGTTTTCGATGTGTAAGATAGCTTTCGAGCCATTTCAATGCGTTTCCCCTTATGCCGTATCGATCTAATTTATAAATTAACAGTTTATGGTTTACGAAATCAAAAGCCTTGGACATATCTAGAAAAATGGACACAATTGGTAGTTTATCATTAAGGCTTTTCGTTATTGATTTTAATAGAGCAAAACAAGCTGTTGTGGTCGATTTATTTTTTCTGAAACCAAATTGATCCTCACTTAGAATTTCGTATTTTGATAAAAAACCGGAGAGTTTTTCATGCATGATCTTTTCAAAGATTTTTGATAGTATTGGTATGAGTGTTATGGGGCGGTAATTATTCATATCACTTCTGTCACCTTTCTTGTGGATTGGTTTAACAATTGAGAATTTTAACCGTGAAGGGAACAAACCTTGCATAAATGACAAGTTAATAATATGGCTAATATGAAGTGATAAAAATGTAGAGCATAATTTAAGAATTTTAGTGTTAATGTCATCGTAGCCTGTAACATGACGAATTGCAAACTTCCTCCTTAGGCGTCGATATAATACGGCTAGCTTTTTCCCACCACTTCGTTCTCGCATACCCCGTTTTTCCCGTTACCTATAGCCTTCCTCATGAATGTGGCTTTTTTTCTGACTGATGACTTCTTTCGCTCTGGCTGGAGCGGAAGGGCGTGTCAGACTCTTACTGACTAAAACCCATCCGTGTTCCTTCTAAAGCCCTTTGCAATCCGGGGCCGCGGTGACTCTTCCAAACAAATTCCGCAACCCCGGCAGGCTCTGGCCCTAGCGGGCCCCGACTCCTATGCCATGAGGACCATGGATTTAACCAGGGCCGGACGCGAGAGGTCCCCGCCGTCATGAATCTAGCTATCATATACAAAAATAATTTTCCAAATCCGACTGGTAATTCCGGTGTTTAACGCGTTCAAACAAACACAATCTTCAGCTTTATTATATCGCGAATACGCGATTCGTCGCGTTTGTTTGTATGGTAAACTGAGGCCGTACTTTCATAGTAGGGTCTTAAAACGACCATGATTCCGCTCTAAGAGGGAAACGGAGCTATACATAGCGAATAGCACTGTCTCGTTCACATCGTCGGAATTGGATCGCATTAGCACATTATAGTAGGGCTACTGATCGCTTTGTATTTCTGACGAATCCTAATGCTGAGCATTTCACTAAGTATTTGTCAAAATATTTGCGTCACTTGTGCATAACTGATGGTTTTCGAAATAAGGTTAATTTTATATTGCACTAGTGACGCAAACATTCTGACAAATGCGCCAAGTGAAGTTCCAGCATAAGAATTTTCTGGTTGCTATCAGCGTGTATTATGCCACTGGTGGACAAAGTCATCTCCCTATAACTTGTTGTTTTGGTCCAGTGTGATGCCGTTCTACGCGAGCATCTGCTTAATAGAATATCGTTTTGTGATTTTTACATTGCTTGTCCAGTCACTTAGCGGCAAACTTAGGTAGTGGTTAAGGAGCAATGTATTTATTGCAAAATAGTACAGTCGAAGGGATTTTTGAAAACAAAAATAACATAGTAATATTTTACGATTTGTTGTTTTTCATGATTTTAAAGACAAATATAGTAAAATTCTTATATTTATATATGGTAAGTAATTCCATGATGTACATAGTTTTGGTTTTAGGCTTCGGTTTTTACGAGAAACCACTAAACAACACGGCATTCTTATAATTTGTCTCGATCGCGGTCGAAAGCGCACTAGTTCGCGGAGACGGCCATTTGCCTATGACATGGTCAACTGGCCCATGTCGCGCGGACACCGACACGCCCCCTTGCCATTTCTCCTGTTTTTTTATATTTCTATGGTACCTACGTACCAAGGGGCGGAAGATTTTCGTTGGGGGGGTGGGAAGGCTATATTTATTTTGCTTAACGCATAACAAGCCTCCTTAGATTACTTTTCGTAAATACCTCAACGACTTCGTTAGCTTGTAGACTACACCAAAGAAATCTGGGTCTTTTAGGGGGTGTCTGAGCCCCTTAGATCCGCCCCTTTGATCCGCCAATGTACGTACAGTCAACAAAGTTATTTGGTATACAGACAAAAATATTCATTTTTCCACTGCACTGCCATTATTTATTTTAAATGTTTGCATTATAACTTTGTAAGCCTATGGCATACTTACAAGTGTGGTGTACAATAATTGTTTACTCAGCACACTCATAACATTGTTTAAAAGCAGTTGCAAGTTAGCTGCCTGCATACCAACTAGCTTTGTTGACTGTACCCATAAAATTCCACTGATAGATAGATGTTTGCGTAAAAAATATCACACTCTTGTGAACTGGGGCAAACAAATGAATGTTGATCCAGACGAATTCGCGTAATGGAAAACCGATACACAAATTATCATTTTCAATGTCCGTATGTCATCTGAAACAATGCAATATTCTTTCATTCGATTTGAAAATAGTGTGTTCATTTTGCCACATTTTTCGTTTTATGTTCAACGTTTAAATGACCATGGATACTTTAGGAGGATTGAAAGAGACTAGCTCAATTCTCTGATTGCTGGTGGAGTCAATTACTCGAATATTCTTGGTTTATATCTAATGTTTTTATCAGGACCATGTCGCTGTTGAGAAAGTTTAGCAACGAAGGCACGCAATTTTCCGTCTCATGTCATGTTAAAAATTGATGAAGGCACGTAATTTCTGTAACATTTGCAATTTTGGTAGAGATTGAGCACTTTTTAATGGGAATAAATATTATGACCACCAGAAAATACTTCGATACCCTAAGCTCTTTTACCAAAAATATATACTTAACACCAAAAAAATTAAGCCTAAAAAAATAATAGTTCTAGCTGTTTTATTCACGACTGTAGTTCAAATTGTATTTAGGGACCAAATATAGTAAATGATCACCAAATTTTCTTTAAACAAAATGTGTAGGTTAGGTTAGGTTAAAACTGTGACCTCCTACGCACGAGCCGAGCGAGCGAAGCGAGCGGTGCCGCGGCAGCGGCCGGCGAGTGCCAGAAACGACTTGCATTAATAGAAAAAAGAGATTGTTTTTAGTAGGTTACCCGGATACTAAATATTTGGCTTATTTGATAGGGTAGCAAGATGTATAAACTTTGGTTATAATTTCATATTGAACTGCGGTTTTAATTTTGGTGATCATTTATTATTTTTGGGTCAACTATGATTTGTTTGGAGTCATTTGATTTAATAGGATAGCAAGATGTACAAACTTTGGTTATAGTTTTAAATTAAAATGCGGTTTTATATTCTGGTGATCATTTACTTTTTTTGCCTGTGATATTTTACTAAATCAGGTGATCAGTTAAACACAAGCCCTTTTTAATTATAATATATTCATTGTTAAAATTATTAATTATGAACTCGGAATGACCTTATACGAATACTTATTAATTTAAAAGAAAATGTCCAACAACGTTATATTCTTGTAAGTACACCATCATCACAACAACATCATCAATACAATTTTAGAAAATAATTTACTCAAATATTTTTCTAAGTATCCGGATTATTCGAATTATCCGGATAGTAGTATACACGATATCCGGATTTCAAATTTGACGGATATTTCGGATATCCGGATAGCAACCCGTGAATATTCAAGTTGGGTACCTCTCTGAAAAACTTACCAAAGTCACAAACGAAACAAAGATACTTGTATCTTCGATAAATCAAATAGTTCCCCAGGGATATACAAACAATATCTTATTCAACAGAAGACGAGAAAAAGCCATTTGGTATTATTTCAGCGAGAAAGTTCAAGTGGGCGGTGATAGCAGTATTATGATATTGCTATACAAAATCGATAACAACTGGGTATTTAGTCTAGACTTTAGAATTATAGACATTACCATTGCGCGTATTCATTGAATTACGAGAAAATTTTGGTTAAAACCGTCGATTACTATGTTGAGAATTATAGTCCCAAATTAAAGGAGCTTGATAATGTAGATCCTTCACGTCTGGGACGAGTCAATCAAAAGTTAAAGCCCAATTGGTACTTGCGTAAGTATCTAAATACTTAACCGTCAACGGAGATAACATGTACTGTCTTGGAAAGACATTTTACCTCCGTTTACGGTTTATCAATCACGAAATTGGCATGTTCGTGGAGTAGTGATTACTTTTACGACTTTGCACATAAAAGCAAATAGAGTCAGTTTTTACGTCATTCTCTCTCAAACGTATACGATCTATCAAATCGGACTAAAATAAGACCTTTCTTCTCAGGCCATTCACACCAAAAACCACTGAAATCCTACTAATATTATAAACGCGAAAGTTTGTAAGGATGGATGGATGTTTGTTACTCTTTCAAGCAAAAACTACTGAATGGATTTTGATGAAATTTGGCACAGACGGTAGATTATAGTCTGGAATAACACATAAGATACATTTCATCCCGGGAATATGTTCCCTTGGGATAATTTTAGACTATCACTCGGGCGGAGCCGCGGGCGGCAACTAGTATAACATAATATATTATAAGGTATTAGGCAAATTCGAGTTTAGTTTCCCAAGTAGATAACAATACCAAATTTGAAACAAGGATGTTAGCAATAATTTCAACTTCTAATTTAATTAAGCGATAACCCGTAAATATAATAATGTAAGTACAGTAAAATCCGCTTATAATGACATTGAAGGGAAGTGAAAAACGCGTCATAATAAGCGAACGTCATGCAAAGCATAGTCTTAAGCTAACTACAAAACTTCCTATCTTTTGTTTAAAATTTAGTGTAATAGAGAGAAACTATTCAAATTGCACAAAATGTCGTCGCAGGGAAAGGGGTGGTTGCGGAATTTGTTCGAAAGAGTCACCGCGGCCCTGGAACGCAAAGGGCTTTAGAAGGAACACAGATGGGTTTTAGTCAGTAAGAGTCTGACACGCCCTTCCGCTCCACCCAGAGCGGAAGAAGTCATTTGAAGATTTCCCATCCTTAAAAAAAAAAAGGGGATGGGGTGGGAATTATCACGAAAACTAGTGAAGGTGTTAGGAATCATGTCACTCGCTATAACTGAACATAATTCCTAAAAAAAATGGTCATAATAAGCGACATGTTCATAAACGATGTCATTATATCCGAACTTTTTATAAAGAATTTTATGTGAAAACCAAATTTCGCACTGTATTTACTTCATAGTAAACGGTTGTTCAATATAACCGGAGTCATAATAAACGGTTTTCATTGTAACTGTAGTCGGTGTTGCTTCGGAAAGCACATTATCCCGTTAGTCCCGGCTGTCATTTGTAGATCTTTGACAGTCGTTACGGGCAGTCAGAAGCCTAGAAATCTGACACCAGTCTTGCCATGAGGTATCGTATTACCCAGTAACTGTGTTGAGAAGGTCAGACAAGCAATCCGGTTAGACTAGACGCCGACCCCAAGTTGTAGTTGAGAAAAGTCTAGGCACATAACTACAGACGGTGCCTCCCAAAGTTCACGCTAAGTTTGACCGGAATATAGCCTTTCGTAATACACCCATTACTCAACATACGAAACATCTTATTCTAGACGAAGCTGCGAAGCCTAGATTTCGTCCAGCCTACGGATTTCCGTCGAACGGCACGGTAAAGACTACATATAGCCTAGAATATCAGACGCTGTCGAGTTGGACGAGCGCCAAACTGTCCTTTAGTTGTGGATATACCTCTTTTTTTACAGGCTCGGTATAGGCTGGTAGTAGCATTATTTTACTTCGGTCTAGTTCCCGATAGAATTCGTCGCTAATCAATTTTCGTTTGGTTACTTTAAGTCTAAGTATATTTGTTGTTGTCGCTGGCACGATGGTATTTCAAATTTTGTTCACTCATAAATGCGCCAGTTCTGCGACGTAGTCGGAGGTAACGCAGAGGTTATGTCTTGCATCATTTAGGGCCACAGAAAGCACGATAAGAGATGTAACGTAGTTTGTGACAAAGATCCGCATCAGTTCAAGAAATTCTACACGAGTCCAATAACACTCACAAAGTAAATTTACTTTGCGGAAAGCTTTTATAGACCATTTTCGGATAAAGTAACTGAAATAAATAAGTTAGGAGTAATTTCAATGAAAGGCGTTTCTTGTTTTTTCATAGTAAAAGATCGGCTGGAAAAATTCGTGTAGTAGTCTACACTAATATTATAAAGAGGAAAAAAATGTATTTTTGTGTGTGTGTGTGTGTGTATGTTTGTAATGAATAAACTCAAAAACTACTGTGCCGATTCCAAAAATTCTTTCACCGTTTGACTACATCATCAGCGAGTAACATACTAGGCTATATTTTATCCCCGTATTCCCACGGGAACGGGAACTACGCGGTTGAAACCGCGTGACGTCCGCTACTAGTCATATAAATTTAATAGCTAGATTGAACTAAAATTTGAAACAGTAGAAGGATTAACATTGCCAATTGTGGTAATACAATTAGGCCTAGCACAGACTATGTGCCAATTGGCGGCCAACATAATTGTACTGGCTTTCACACAAACCATTTACAGGGCTTGAAATACTAACATTTAGTTTGTAACAACATTTAAAATCCAGCAATTTAATCGTGTTGTATTTCTCTAAATATACTCAAGGAAAAGTAAAGATTTCCTCTACATTAAACTTCGAAGACGTAACTCCCGACATATTTTTCCGATGCGTCTCGCAGTGGGGGCTTGCCCCCTGGGTGGTGTTCCAATTATTTTTCCCTATCCAGCTGTTGTACAGTTTCCTGTTTTCCATTCCCATTATTTATTAATAATGTTGTTTCCTTAACGTTGGAATCGAGGATTAACATTTTGCATTTTTCATTTCTCTGCTACTTCATTTACCGAACGATAAGTTCTCGTTCAACCGTTAATATCTTAGACGTTAATATTAAATGATTCGCTCGTAGGAATAAAACGTCTAACATTATGAGCATTTCCTTAATGTAATTCAAAGATGTTTTCACTGTATTTTCTATAACACTCTTTTCAAAACATACCAATATATCAACATCACAATTTGTAGTTCACAACAACAGCAGTCTAAGCATGGCTGAGTTTGAATCTCAGCAATGTAGACTATGAGGCAAATGCCGAATCGTTGGCCCCGATTAAATGACTACAAATGATTATGGAACATTCGTGTTTCCATATTACTATGGTAGGCGCCAAATAAATGTGCGATAACAGTCATTGACCCACATTTATTGACTTTCTTAATATCAAAAACAGAAAAAATAAAGACAAAGCTGTCCTGAATCGACTTCTATCGTGATTCTTTACGTTCTCTAGTTATGAAAAACTGCTCATAATTGATTGTTCTGGTATCTACGAAGGGATATTAAGGAAAAGTCAATGTACTTTTTATTTTTATTGCAAGGTTATCTGGCGCCTACCGTAGTTAAACAGTACAAGAAAAATCTAAAACGACAGTTTCATCCACCACACTATCCTAACGTATTACATCACTCTTTGTACTGTTATCAGTGCGATTGTCACTGATAACGATGATCAGGTACCAAGGTCGGGGATATCGGGTGGTAGCTTATCCGTAATCTGTTTACTCGATTTTAACAACATAACATATCGGGTCTCATTAGATATTTTGGGTTTAATAGAGATATCTAGATGAATATGAAGTATATTGTTGTTGACGTATATAATTTGGACACGATTGATTATCTTGTACATCATGAAAATAAATATTTCCGTACACTTAGTTGAAAATTGTCAGTGACAAAAAAAAGAAAAGTTAACTGCCAAGTCAGAATGGGATCACGATGAACGTAAGCGTGTTGACATTAAATAGTGCATATTTGACAAGAACTGTCAATATTAGGTAGGTTAACGATTCTGTGGAAATCATAATATTATCTACCCCATCATATTTCAGTGTACTAATTCATGATACTATGGATATATGGTAAAGGCTATCTGGTCCCAAGTGGAGTATGCCAAATAATTGTGTTAATCGATTTCTCTAAAGCATTCTACACGGTCAACATGAGGCTTTTTGTTTGTTAACACTTAATATCTACGCCAGACACGTTTTAATATAATTTTCATATGTATAATAAAGTGATTATCACACATTTTGACGAATACTACAAAATACTAACTTGACACTTCTCTCAAATCAATTGATGGGTCCACAAGGAGTTATTTTGGGTCCTCGTTTTATTGAAAACTTTATGTTCTCAACTGAACTAAAATAAGAGCACGCAAACTTCTTCAGCTTGAACTTATGTGGAACGATATAATTATATGCTAGAACTAACTCTCTATCTTTCAACTAAATTAAACTTGGCGTCAGTATGGAACTATTTCTAATTAGTTAAGTTTTGTTGCAGAGGCTGTCTCGTGTCTGCTGAAAGCGATCGAGATCTACACCGATATGGGACGATTCACTGTAGCTGCTAAACAACATCAGGTAAATAATATTTAACAATTCAAATAAACGGACTTTTTATCTAGCCACGAGTTTGATCATTATATCACCTCATAGTAAGCGATGTTATGGTCGAAAATAGAGCACGCTTGCCTAAAAATAACTTATTTACTTTTGACTGTAGCAAAATTGTAAGTTGAGTCTGATCTGAAAACGACTTAAAATAATGGGAATTTTATTAACCTTGCCAAAATAACTCGATTCAACATGTGTGTCATTGAACTAATGTTTAAGTTACGTTAACATTGCATTGTAGACAAGTTAAACTTGCATTTAAAAGATATTAACATATAGGACAAGACGTCGACCCTTGAGTGTCTTTCGACTTTATTTTCTGAAGTTTACTTAGAGAATGTCAACTAAGCTAACTTATTCAAAACTGAAGTGCATACATAACATAAACAACTTAATTACAGAACAATCATGTTATTTGAGTCTAAATGTATCCCACCACAATAAAAAATTGTGTTTTTTTTTTCGTAAACGGCTTTAAATACGGTAGTAACACGGTTGGAAGTTCGTATGACAGTCTTTGTTCTTCAAAGTCGGCAGAAGACATCACAGGAATCAGCTAGTTTTATTATAATTATTTTCGTTTTCGCAGAACATAGCAGAACTGTACGAGACGGAATGCGTGGACCTGTCGCGCGCGATGCAGCACTACGAGCAGGCGGCCGACTACTTCCGTGGCGAAGAGTCCACCTCATCCGCCAACAAGTGCATGCTGAAGCTGGCGCAGTACGCCGCGCAGCTGGAGCACTACGACAAGGCCATACAGATCTATGAGCAGGTAAGCAGGCAGATCTATATAAAATGATCCACCCGAACGATAATCGTTCAAAGTTCAAATCGTTCTTATACGGCATTTCATCAGTCATAAGGACTCAAAGACAAAGTATTTATTTCAAATAAACCATTAACAGGTACTTCTGAATTGTCAAAGTCAGTCACGTTCCAAAGCGTAGATCTCTATGGAGAAGAACGTGCAAGAAACTCCACGGACACTCTTAAACCATTTTATGTTAACAGAAATCCTGGTTACATCAAACTTGTTGCTTCTATATGTGAGACCAATATAAAAAAAGAAAAAACAATTTTCAGTATCAAATATTAAGATGAGCCAGTGGCAACTAAGGGTTGGCCAGTCTCCACTGGCTTCACGAACATGACGCATGCATCAGCACTATTCGGCTCAACCATTTTGAAGGGAACTGAATGATCCGATACACTCGCCACCATTAGCGAGACATTGGTGTGAGCATGACACACCCTCAACTGCCACTGGTATTTCATGTCAAACAAGGAAACTATTTATCAACATAATGGTCCATGGTTCTCACATTTACAGAAGATTTTAAACCTTCTAACTACAGACGTTTCAAACATCCATTTTCTCCTTCCAGATCGCTAAATCGTCCCTAGACAACAGCCTCCTGAAATACAGCGCCAAGGAGTACATGTTCCGCGCAGCCCTCTGCCATCTGTGCGTGGACATCCTGAACGCTCAGCACGCCTTGGAGAAGTATTGCGGCCTGTACCCAGCCTTCACCGACACCCGGGAGTGTAAGCTGATCAAGGTGAGTCACACATCTGTTACCAAGTACTCTGTCCCCTCTGTGTGACATCCTGAACGCTCAGCACGCCTTGGAGAAGTATTGCGGCCTGTACCCCGCCTTCACCGACACCCGGGAGTGTAAGCTGATCAAGGTGAGTCACACATCTGTTACCAAGTACTCTGTCCCCTCTGTGTGACATCCTGAACGCTCAGCACGCCTTGGAGAAGTACTGCGGCCTGTACCCCGCCTTCACCGACACCCGGGAGTGTAAGCTGATCAAGGTGAGTCACACATCTGTTACCAAGTACTCTGTCCCCTCTGTGTGACATCCTGAACGCTCAGCACGCCTTGGAGAAGTACTGCGGCCTGTACCCCGCCTTCACCGACACCCGGGAGTGTAAGCTGATCAAGGTGAGTCACACATCTGTTACCAAGTACTCTGTCCCCTCTGTGTGACATCCTGAACGCTCAGCACGCCTTGGAGAAGTACTGCGGCCTGTACCCCGCCTTCACCGACACCCGGGAGTGTAAGCTGATCAAGGTGAGTCACACATCTGTTACCAAGTACTCTGTCCCCTCTGTGTGACATCCTGAACGCTCAGCACGCCTTGGAGAAGTACTGCGGCCTGTACCCCGCCTTCACCGACACCCGGGAGTGTAAGCTGATCAAGGTGAGTCACACATCTGTTACCAAGTACTCTGTCCCCTCTGTGTGACATCCTGAACGCTCAGCACGCCTTGGAGAAGTACTGCGGCCTGTACCCCGCCTTCACCGACACCCGGGAGTGTAAGCTGATCAAGGTGAGTCACACATCTGTTACAAGTACTCTGTCCCCTCTGTGTGACATCCTGAACGCTCAGCACGCCTTGGAGAAATACTGCGGCCTGTACTCCGCCTTCACCGACACCCGGGAGTGTAAGCTGATCAAGGTGAGTCACACATCTGTTACAAGTACTCTGTCCCCTCTGTGTGACATCCTGAACGCTCAGCACGCCTTGGAGAAGTACTGCGGCCTGTACCCCGCCTTCACCGACACCCGGGAGTGTAAGCTGATCAAGGTGAGTCACACATCTGTTACAAGTACTCTGTCCCCTCTGTGTGACATCCTGAACGCTCAGCACGCCTTGGAGAAGTACTGCGGCCTGTACCCCGCCTTCACCGACACCCGGGAGTGTAAGCTGATCAAGGTGAGTGTATAATAGCCTGTTTTTCTATGTAGAAAAATATTTGTATTTGTTCATAAGTAAAATTTTCAAAATATATTGAACACGTTAATTTAGTTAGGAGACTTTCTGTTGATATTTCTTCCCGGTTGACCTCTTCCTTCTAAAGTTGCTGCCGTCATGGTTTTGTTACAAATGCTCACGATGCAGAGAAAAATATCTTAACTCTTCATTACTCATTCCAGGAGCTGATTGAACATTTGGAGGAGCAAAACGTGGAAGCTTTCACCGAAGCCGTGAAAAACTACGACAGCATATCTCGACTGGACCAGTGGTATACCACGATGCTGGTTCGCATCAAGAAACAGATCAACGACAACCCCGACCTGCGTTGAGTGAGTCGCGCGTGCGAGCCCGCCGCGACCGTGTGCGTAGCGTGAGTGGCAAGCCTTATTTTCCTTCATTATTACCATATTCAAAAATCTTAAACCGTTTTTTTTATTGGCAAGTTTTTAGTTTATTTTTTGTTTTTTGAAATCAGAATCTTCCAGCTTTTGACAGTTGAGCTAAACGTGCATTGCGGTTTGAACTGCTTGGTTATAACATTGTTGCAATAATACCTAATAAATAATAGAAGAAGAATCGAATTCGTTTTTATAAGAAATCGGAATGCATGCTCAGCTGTTAATGTAGCTAACCTATCAATATAACTCGTTTTAAGTTCATATCATAATGCAATTTTCAGTTAACTAAGTTAAATTATACAAAAAAAAAAAAAAAATGTTGAAAAAAAATCTAATTAAAAATGGGCAGGTCAAAATCAAAATGCGACTTGACATAAATCCTAAAATGACATTCGTAACGTTCCAGTCATGACATCTGCTGTCACTTTGACATTGTCATGACATGTTGTCTATGGACTACTATAGAGTATAAATAGACGATCGAAGCAATTGATGCTCAATGAATGCTTGCATAACGGTGAGCGGCGACGGGCGATATAAAATGTTTCCTTTTTTATTATAAACTCTGTAGAATATTTCATTATGCCTATTTCATTGTAACAAGTTAGGCAAACTAGTGCCTGTGTGACATTATAATGACAGTTTGTAAAGTTATTTTTCCTTTGGTAGCGTAAATTGATGTAAAGGTTGACTGATAGCGGTAAAAGGAGGGTTTAGTAAGCTCTCGTGGTGGATAAGGGCTTTAGCAAATTACTGATTCTATAAATTTGACTTTTCAGTTTTTTAGCATCAGTAAATCTAAAGCATTGAATCGTAGGCCAATCCTAGCGACTGGGTGGTTTCGAAAACGCGATGCAGCGTCGATAAAACGTTTAAAACCCGCGAATTGGCCATAACAACTGAATGCAGCAAGTCCCAAGTCCTCGATGGCCTATGCTAAAAGTTAGATTATTGCTAAAGCCCTAATTAGTAGTTGTAGATACCAGAAACTTGAATGATGTTTCCAGAATGAGATAGGTAAGCTGAACTTGAAATGGCAATCCCTTACTTCTTAATTTGTCAATGTCAGTTACCGTCATAGTCTTTTAAATAAACCTATCTGACTTGCGGTCTTTTCCTGATACGAGATCTTGCCTAAAAGTTCGAATGGAAGTCGGGCTACCCTGAAATAAATACTGTTATATGTTATTTAACTTAAATGTATCTCCTTCTTTTTATATTATTAATATTGAAACAATTAAATTTGCATTTAATTTCTAAACTAATTTAACTATTTAGTTCTTTGTTTTTGACGTTACCAACTGTCAAATAATGTCTCACAGACACAATATTTAGTATTCAAGATTTAGTCGATATAACTAGAATATAAGTCGGGAGTAAAATCATTATCGAAAAATGTTTTTTTTTATCTGTACGTTAAAACTGAAACGTTCCAATTTACGCAGAAAATTTGTTTGAGTATATACTCTTTGTTTATATTTATTTTTCTTGTATTGTGAAGCCGTCGTGGCGTTAATTGTATATATTATGGTTTTTAAATAGAGTTAGAAACAAGTCCCTGTACAATTTTCATTTGATTGAGTGGTATTGCCAGTTTGAAATATTCTGTTGGTGTATTTTTGTTTATTGCAATCGAGACGCGAGTGATTCAGTTTGATCATTATTTGTGAATATAACTTTTTCTTGTATCTGATACACATAATACAATATGTTGTGTTGTATTTAGTATATACCTACCTTCACATACCTCATTTGCTTTTTTCATTTCTAAACAAATTGATATATGAATACCTATGTCATATTTCGTCTATAATATGTATAATTGTGTCATTACCACTGATCAATTTTGTTTCCCATTAAACGTTATTATGTAATGGGGCCTATTCTCATTTAGATTTAATAATAATATTTATAACATTTATTTTGTTGTTGTAAATAATGTCTTGTTTCGTTAATAAATTTTATATTTTTATTTTCGATTTTATTTTTTTATTACCCTTGATTTTTTTTCTTTTGGTCTTAGACATAGTTATGTTGGACATGACATTATGGCCGATGATAGACGATGGACATTTTGTGCGATTTAGTCTATGGTGAGTACACTAGCAGATTCATACTTTATTGGACGTCGTGTGTTTTGTGTTTCTCATACAAATTATTGTGATAGCTCAAAAAATGCGCTCTAATTTATTTGTCGTCTACATTGGGTCTAACTAGATCTTCAGGTGATTGGAAGTTCTGGTTGGGACTTTTCAAAGAATCAAAGGGGGCGTTCAAGTATTACGTAACGCAATTTGGGGGGAGGGGGGGGGTCTTGTAAAACGTTACGATGCGTTACAGGGAGGGGTGTTCGAACAACGCGTTACGTAACATTGTTTTTTTTATTTAACGCTAGCTCACTAAACATCTTTCTGAGTTACACAGTTACTAAACAGTAGTCATTTTGCCAAACAAAAATAAATATCAATGTTTTTCTTGAAATGACATTTATTAATTAAAAATAATAGAGTAACATGAGAGTAGTAGACATAATTGTGACTTTTCGGTAAAAATTGTCACNAACAACGCGTTACGTAACATTGTTTTTTTTATTTAACGCTAGCTCACTAAACATCTTTCTGAGTTACACAGTTACTAAACAGTAGTCATTTTGCCAAACAAAAATAAATATCAATGTTTTTCTTGAAATGACATTTATTAATTAAAAATAATAGAGTAACATGAGAGTAGTAGACATAATTGTGACTTTTCGGTAAAAATTGTCACTTGGATGATACGTAACGTTTGGGGACGGGGAGGGGGGTACAGATAAATGATACCGCGCGTTACATGGGGATGGGGGAGGAGGGTCAAGAATCTTCAAAAATTGCGTTACGTAATACTTGAACGCTCCCAAAGAGAAAGCAAGCGTCCGAACATAATTATGTCTTTGCAAATGGCTGCGTTCACACTGTGATTAAAGGTAGCGATATAAAAAGAGAAATGGCGATTTTATCATCAGCTGATTCATTAATTAATTAATGAATAAATTAATAAACAATAATAAATTCATTAATGACTGGTCCGTTGTTACATTCCACGATTGCGCGTCAATCGTAGCAATTTAAACCTTATGTCAACGGGATAAACGACACTCGTGTGCTCGTGATTTGTAACGACCTTATATATTTTGAGTTTAGACAGTATCTGCCCATTTTAGTTGCAAGGTTCATATTAGGGTCATATTAGAATGGTAATAAAGGCAAGAGTCAATTGGCAATTTCGCATGGCAATTAGCCTCTAGGCAAGCGTGCTCCAACGTCGACCAAATCATCGCTTCCCATCAGATGAGATACTGGTCAAACGTGTGCATATAACACCTAATAAAAATCAAATCTGCTGTTCACTAGCCAAATAAATATGACCCTAAATAATCGCAGTGTGTATCCAGTCTCATATGAAGCGGCTTCCCAATTTCTTAGCTAAGGCAACGTACAGACTTGCGTTTTGTCGCGAGAGCGTAATCTTTAGGTAAAATCGTACGGTATGAAACAGTCGGGTTTTTAATTACATATTGTAAGGGGTTCACTGAATATGTCTAAAATTCGCCTTAATGTTAGGCTTACAGTTTTGGTAAATACTATAGTGTGTGCCACATCTAATTATAAAATGTTTTTAGTAGGTGTTATTGATGGAATTGGTGATTTTGTGTCCTAAATGTTGTCTCTTCCTGGTAATAGATACCTAAGCAATTAGACTTTTAAGTATGTCTTCATTTTACAGTATTTTTTTATTTATTTTTGGGAAAACAAATAATTGGACAATGCATGTTATCGTAAATGTTACAACAAATAAAAAGTAGGCTAAAGTACAATCCACGACGTTTCCACAGATTACTAAGCTAAAGGTACAGCGTAGACACAATATTTTAAACCATAACAATATAAGACGACGACTGGAAGAGACAAAAACAAATCGATGTACAGTATATTCCTAAATTAACAGTATATACGGTGTTCCAGAAGTGCGCGGTCATATTTAAGAGTGGTGTTCTGTATCTGATACTTAGACAGTTAAGAAAAAATATCAAATAAAAAAAAATTGAGATTTTAAAAACCCACCCTCAAATAACGACTCAAAAGTTCAAGAAAAATCACTGAATCAATCTGATGCAGTTAGTGGCGTTTATTTATGATTCAATCACAGATTTGATGCCAGAAACTACATCAAACTGCTTGAAAAGTGACGGTTTTTGAGGTCAGGTTTAAAAAAAAAACAGTAGCACTCTGGGAGGACCGACAGAAGTGAAAACTTGAACAAAAATACCTATCGCGCCTCGCGTTTCGCTATCGCCGTATAACGTGACATTTCTACAGCATTTGTCAATCAGTAACACACGACACGACAGAATGTAACTTGTTTAGAGCCTCAAACTCAGTTTTTTTTTTCTTAAGTTCTGTTTTTTTAATGAAAAGTGTTAGATGTGGCACACTGAAATACTATCTAGAGTTAAAGTTTCGCAATTATCCGTAACCATAGCAACGCCAGTTATGTATCGCATTGTATGGCACACTGATATTCGTTTAATGTAAAAATAAAGTGTTAATACAAATTTGGTTTTTGTATTTGTATATGATCCTTTCCATTCCCTAGAGCTCCCCGTCATTACACTTACACTTAACACCGCACTTGTTTACAAAAAATACAAAGTCACATACACACACAGCCAGACCCGGAACAACTATCTGTAGGCCATACAAATATTTGTGCCGTGCGGAGATCGAACTCGCGGCACGCAGCGCAGCAGTCAATCGCTCAACCACTGCGCCAACCACAGAGTACATTGAAGCGCCAACCGTGCCGTCCAAGTATGTGGTCAGTGGAGCAACAGACAACCCAACCATAGACTAATATATATGAACCCAACTGAGTATTTATTATGCAAATATATATCACCAGAAAACTGGGGGCCTTAGATTAATTTAAGACCACCACAGGATAGTCCGGTTAAGCAGTTACCAGCCCTAGCGTGCTGAACTGCGAATGGCCATGTCCAAAAAAAAAATCACCGGAAAATTGCAGACTGTAAGATTTTAAATAAATCTTTAATGGATATAATTTATCTAGTCCAAATTCAATAATTTCCAATATATCCGTGCCTTATTAAGAAAACATAGTTAAAGATTTCACGCGATGTATTACAATCTTACGGAGTTTGCGATTTTCCGGTGACATATGCATATTTTATGAAAAACGATGACTCGACCGCCACAGGAAACTCGTGCCATGCTCGGTGTGCCGCTCCAAAAATCAGTGTAAATAAATTCGAAGTGAAATTTGCCGTCTAATAAAGATGTGGCGAGTAAGGTCATGCAAATGCACCACCGGTCTTATCTTTCCTAGATAAGACCGGTGGTGGTCAAATGGAATAGAAAGCTAGACGGGGGCTACATTTTCTATCTGATGTCCCCTGAAAAGAGCCCGAAACTTGCAGAGTAAGCAAGTTCAAATGGCAGTGATTGACTATGTTGTCTTGAGTGATAGTATACTGACTTCCACAGTAGGGTATTTGACTGGATTTTTAGGGTTACCTGAAGGGTAAAAACGGGACCCTATTACTAAGACATCATCTTACCGCGTCGCGCGCTAGCAGTAAGACGTGTTGCGAGTCGCTCCGCTAAGAATAAATATTTT
>NDFZ01004921.1:0-209241 GCA_002192655.3 Mamestra configurata
GTTCAACGGGCTCATGGCCGGCATCGAGCCCAACCTGCTCACCAAGAACAGAGACAGGTACGTATCGGGAAATGTTGTGCAAATATTGTGGGGGCACTGCACTTATTTACACACACAGTACGCGTACAGCCAAGGAGTGGAATTCCCAGTCAGAGTCTGTGTTTCCTGATATCTACAACCTGGGAGTCTTTAAGCCTAGAGCAAATAGGTTTCTTCTAGACAAGCGTGCTCCGTTGTCAACCATATCATCGCTTACCATCAGGTGAGGTTACAGAGGTATGTGGAGCAGGGAGTTCCGCAAACCTCCTGGGGTGTTATGTCTGGCGGGCAACTGCCCGATAGTTACTGTCGGGCGGTTGTCCGAATCGCGCGGAGAATGTTGATACCGCTATGTACGATTTGTTAGCTACAACCTGGGGATCTTCAAACCAAGAACCTTCTGAGTAAGCATTCAACATCGTCGATCGATCTATCGGATGAATTGTGGTCAGACGCGAGCCCTCAATAATAAAAAAAAATCAACGGGTTGCACTCCGGGAGTGCCGGCAGAAGTGAAAACTTGAACATTAACGTTGTGCATTTTTGATATTTTGGAATAATATTGCACGAATTGCTTTAATTATCAGTATAAAAGTACTATCATTTGTGTGGTAAAATACAATATTCATTTATTGCGCTATCGTACACAAAAATGACAATATAAATTACGTTAAAAATTAAACACTTCAGACTTTCCCTTCGTCTTACGAATTTTCGATCAGGTCACGTGTCCTGACGCGAGTTTAACGTTTTTTTACCCATCCCAAAAAGTGCACAACACCGTTAAAGAAGTTTTCACTTCAAAAATAAAAATATTGATTCTTTCACCATGTCAAAGGTAAAATATAACCCGGCTAGGGAATGATGAGATATACCTTTCTTTCGCCAGATTCACTCAAAACCTGTCGATGTTCCGGCGCGACATCAACGACTTGCTGAAGGGCGCGGCCGGCGTCAGCGGCGGGAACGCCTCAGACATGATGACGTCATAACTCTGTCTTAGCGGTAATGTAGGCGTAGCGTATTGTTGTCGGCGAGCAGCGGTTGAGGATGTGAACAGTTGAAAAATCCTATAACATTTAATCATCGTCTTTTTAGCCTCTAGATGCCTAATGTTAGATATTTCTCATCAAATTTTATTAGAGTATTTGACTGTTTTATTTTTATTACATTTTTCAAAATCTAGATAGAAAAGACGCAGTTAAAATATTGCTTAAAAATTAAGGTGTTGACAGCGTTTTAAAATCTGTGATAAACGGAGACAGCACTAATTGCGTGTGACGTCACTCTCAAGTCCCGCCATATTGAATTGAAGCCATCCAGTACAAATCGCACGCTTAATAATATACTGACCGATTAGTGTTTCGGTCAAAATTTAATTAAGTATACCAAGAAGTTTATTTTAACGCCCTCTTTCGGCCGATCTCGGTTTTTTTTTATATCTTGTTTCAAGGCGGAGTTAAACCTATATCTGTCTCTTTCACACACAAACGTTTCGGCAAACGTTTTTACGAGACAGAGACAGATATCAGCATGCGTCAAGGACTAAGATCATGAACATCACGTGTTTTAATAAAATACGGACTCATTTCAAAATATGTCACCAGTATTACAATTTTTCTTCATAGTATAAGGACCCATATCTTAATAAAAAGTATTCTTTAGTTATATATTAAATAAAACACGGAATCATTTCAAAATGTGTCACCAGTATTAAATCAATGTAACTTTATCTTTTATATTAAACTGACGCATCTTGAGGAACAATTTTTTTAACCGACAAATTNAAAGTTTTTACGAGACAGAGACAGATATCAGCATGCGTCAAGGACTAAGATCGTGAACATCACGTGTTTTAATAAAATACGGACTCATTTCAAAATATGTCACCGGTATTAAATTTTTTCTTAATAGTTTATGGACCCATATCTTAATAATAAGTATTCTTTAGTTATATATTAAATAAAACACGAAATCATTTCAAAATGTGTCACCAGTATTAAATCAATGTAACTTTATCTTTTATATTAAACTGACGCATCATGAGGAACAATTTTTTAACCGACAAATTTTTAGAAAAAAAATCTAAATTTCTTTAAAATTATATTCAAACATTAATACTCACTTTATCAACTATCCCTACAATACATTATTTCATTATATAAAGCTATTTTCTTTGAGTAATAAGCCATTTTGTGAGTTAAGTCAGGTTTGCTAAATCGTTTTTTGCGATTTCCCGAAAAACGTCTTTTTTGAGTTATGTCAGTATATGATTAAGCATGCGAAATGACATTTTGTGTGACAAGGATAGTAGAATAACTTCAAAAGTGTATAACTTCTCTTTTTTTCGACCATTTTTATTTATTTTTTCACAAATCGGTAATGTTTTAATATCATCTATCAAATAAGTATTCATTCATTTAGATTTTTCATACTAATCCAATACCCTATTGCGTTGCTACCTAGTCCTATTAACTTATTTAGCCATTGCTGGGAATAAGCCATTGCTGGGCATAGGCCTTTTTATCCCTTCTCCACAAAACTCTTGTCTTTGCTTTTCTTGTTTTTTGATGTCTTTTGGCATTTACTGGGTCCCATTCAGTGGTTCTATTTGCCTATTTCTCGAGAGACTCGCGGCGGGCAAGTCCGGCCCAGTCCTGTCCAATTAGTAGATAAAGTGTAGATTTTAGACAGAAAGGCAAACATCTCTCTATAGATTCTCAGTCAAAAAGTGACATCAAACGATATGTTTTTCAAATGGCGTCTAGAGTCTAAATAGTTGATACGTTTGATCATAATGATGATCACTAGACAACCGCATTGGATAAACAATAAAAATCTTAAATGTTTCTCAACTCGACCGCTACTTTCTAATCGACATTATTATAACTTGTGTGTGTACTATGAATTATTTGACGTAGGCCGGAGTATATTATAGAATAACATGCTACAAAGTTTAAGTACAGTTTAGTTTTACATTATTTTCGATGTAAAATTAGTAATGTATCTTCCCTTTTCTCCGTTAGTTCCGTTTTCATGAAATCATCTAACAAAATATGGTCACTTTTGAAAAGGCAGCTACTAAATTCTTTCATAACATCCGTTTCCGTCTAACCGTCGAAGTCGAAATCTAAAAAAAAATCTAAATTGATTCTTATTTTATCGCGAAACGCAGATTTTTCAATCGCCAAATAACTTTTGTTCCATGACTAAAAATAGCATTAGACAACATTTGTATATAAAATAATGTTTATTGATCCTAAGACAGTAGTAAGGACTTTGATTCCGAATTTATTCTGTTAAGCTTAACTTTTAATTCTATTAAATAATTTCGTCTCGTCCCACAACTTCATAGTACACACAAAGAAGTCTAAAATTAAATAATCTAAAATTGAAGTTAAAAAAAATATAATTATATTATTAAAAAATAATTATAATTAAAAAAAAACTGTTAGTTCAGCAGAGTCGTCTACTAATTCAATGATATCACAATTTGAACTTTATTCATAGTATTTTTTATTATTATATAATTTGTTTTAAAACTATTAAATGTGTCCCCAGTTTCTTGAACGAAAATTGCTGCAAAATTTATGTGACAACGCGTTTGTGAAATAAATGTGATGTGATGCGCGTAAGCTGGACTGTGATTGGTTGAATGTATATTTTCAACAGCCAATCACACAATTTGTGACATTTATGTTGTGTTAATTTTCGTTCTTGAACCTGTGGGTTAGTCTTACAGTTGTGTTAAGTTCTTCGTGATTTTTTTAAGCATTCGTTGTTTAGATTTTTTAAGATTTATCTTTGATGTCATAATGGCGTTATACAGATGTCATATCAAACTATACATTTCTAGTATAAGCTGACCTGTTACTGTGCGAAAAGCCTATATAATGCGAGGTTAACATACACTAGACATACATAGTTTGATATGTAGTTGTGTGTAACACTACTTGAGTTTATGGTCACTGCTGGGTATAAAAACCTTAATTTACTTACGACCTTCCACCACCCATTTACTGGGTAGCACGGAACTCTTTGGTACTACTCGTTATCTCAGAAAAAGCTCGGCCATAAATAAAGCTACTCAAGTATCGATTTAATTGACAGTGGATGCTTTCTTTTAGTGGATGGGAAATCATCAAAGGACTTCGCCCTCTCTGGGCGGAGCGGGAGGGTCAGACTCTTACTCACTAAAACCCACCCGTGTTCCTTCAAATGCCCTTTGCGTTCTACACTAACTGTCGTTTGCGATATCATTGACAAATTATATATAGTTCATTTATAACACTACAACTTTTCCTATGAAGAATTGTATTTGTACCCAGCAGTGGCTTTGTTAACACAAAGTCTCCTTACGTCATAATAGTGACGTAGGCCTTATGACGTCATAATGTATTCGTGTATACTGTTAATGCGTTGTGTTACAAACAATATGTTCCTTACTGTATGACTATTCTGTGAGTGTCCTACATTGCTTGTTTGAATTTTTGTCGAGAAATGGGGATGTTGACTAAAAAATCTTATTAGTCCGTCAGATAGATTTCCGAAAAATTTTGGACAAGTATTTTTACTTTTTTCACGTAAACAAAAAATTAAGACGATAAAGTGCGATGAAAACTCGTGCGACGTCACTTTCCGACACACTTTATGTCGGAATCGGAAAGTGACGTCACAAGATCCAACTCCTGGTTTTGATGCGCGTTAACTTCGTCAATTTATTTGTTGATTTGATAAAACAAAAAATACGTATCCAATATTTTTCTACAATCAAACTGACGGACTAAATAGAATCGTATTTTTTACTCAAAAACTACAGCTCAAATTCAATTTTATAAGCCAAACTCCGCGAACTATAAGGGTATTGGTATCTACTAACGATAACAGAAACAGGATCTTTTGCTTTCTTAATTTTGAAGAAAAACTACATAGCAACAAATAAAAACAACCGCAACACCATCTATCCCGCCAGCTGCGAACTATCGCAACGCCATCTATCTCGCCAACTGCGATCTAACTCAACGAAATCCTGCATCGCGCAAGCAAAGGTCTCCGTGCGATTTGAACTTATACAACAGTCCGAATATCAACTATCAGGCAGTTGCTCATCAGACGCAACAACCGTCTGGTCGGAGGATACTCCCTTTTTAATGGAGGTTTCTGGGACTTTATACCCTGTGCTGCATACCTCTATACTTGCAGTTGATTTCGGGATCCAAAGGTTACTGGTAGTACAGTCCTGTTAAGACCTACGCGGTATTAGCTGCCTACAGCGGTAACGAAAGTAGAATAAATAGGAAACGGTATTTATAGTTCTCTCTTTCGTCATTAGATATCGATTACTGTCACGTCTGCGAAGTTTTTCTTATTATTAAAGGCTCGACAAATCGAAGCAAGCAAATGTAGGCACATGAAATGTTCTTTGTATGACCGCAAAGTTATTGTATAAGTGTGTTGAGTGCATTCTATTGAAATAATGTTGAATATAAACTGATATTATGTCTAGCTGTGCCTTAAACCGTTCAACACTATCTTCTTCCCGTGGCTTGGTTCCCTGTGTCCCTATCCTGAGAGAACCGTGCATTTTTTTTTATCAACGATAGTGTAGCAGTAATCGGATGAGTACTTTCCGGGATTACCGGAAGGAGGAACTCGTGGCTTATTAATAGGTAACATCTTAACATACCGAGATTCCTCCGTGTCTCGGAAAGCACGTTAAGCCGTTGGTCCCAACTGTCATTTGTAGTTTAGGAAGATGGGAGGCATCATTCCCTCCCAGAAAATGACGCTTCATTCCCTCGCAGAAAAAGAGGACGCTTCATCCCCTTGCAAAAAAAAGGACGCATCATTCCCTCGCCGAAAATGAGGACGCAACATTCCTTCGCAGGAAAGAGGACGCATCATTCCCTCACACTAAAAGAGGACGCTTCATTCCCTCGCAAAAAAGAGGACGCTTAATTCCCTCGCAAAAAAGAGGACGCTTAATTCCCTCGCAAAGAAAGAGGACGCTTCATTCCCTCGCAAAGAAAGAGGACGCTTCATTCCCTCGCAAAGAAAGAGGACGCTTCATTCCCTCGCAAAGAAAGAGGACGCTTCATTCCCTCGCAAAGAAAGAGGACGCTTCATTCCCTCGCAAAGAAAGAGGACGCTTCATTCCCTCGCAAAGAAAGAGGACGCTTCATTCCCTCGCAAAGAAAGAGGACGCTTCATTCCCTCGCAAAGAAAGAGGACGCTTCATTCCCTCGCAAAGAAAGAGGACGCTTCATTCCCTCGCAAAGAAAGAGGACGCTTCATTCCCTCGCAAAGAAAGAGGACGCTTCATTCCCTCGCAAAGAAAGAGGACGCTTCATTCCCTCGCAAAGAAAGAGGACGCTTCATTCCCTCGCAAAGAAAGAGGACGCTTCATTCCCTCGCAAAGAAAGAGGACGCTTCATTCCCTCGCAAAGAAAGAGGACGCTTCATTCCCTCGCAAAGAGAGAGGACGCATCATTCCCTCGCAGAAAAAGAGAACGCTTCATTTCCTCTCAGAAAAAGAGCACGCTTCATTCCCTCTCAGAAAAATAGGATGCTTCATTCCCTCGCAGAAAGAGGACGCATCATTCCCTCGCAGAAAAAAGACGCACCATTCCCTCGCAGAAAGAAGACGCATCATTCCCTCGCAGAAAAGGGGACGCATCATTCCCTCGCAGAAAAGGGGACGCATCATACCCTCGCAGAAAAGGGGACGCATCATTCCCTCGCAGAAAAGGGGACGCATCATACCCTCGCAGAAAAGGGGACGCATCATTCCCTCGCAGAAAAAGAGGAGGCTACTCGACCCCATCGACTGTCTGTTCCGCGACCAATGTGCCCTGTCCATTGCCTAAGTTTGGCGATCCTTCGGGCTATGTCAGTAACCGTAGTTCTCCTCCTTCGGTAACCTGTACGAGACGCGATCGATGTGGCTGCACTTGGGAGAGCCCTTTGCCCTGTGAAACCCCACAGACTACGATTTATTGTAAATAAAACAGCTAGACATAATATCAGTTTACAGTTATAATTCAAAACGTATAATAGCGTCCCTCGTGTTTCTGAAAATAGCAATAATACCGTTTGAATGTAGAAAATGTAGGAACTAAAAAATATTTACCTCTTTTACTATCCGGAGTCATACCTATATTACTTTGCTATCAAAACATTGCAATTTAACTTCATAATTTACATTTTCAGTCATAATATCTTTGAAATAAAAATCAAAGGCATGCGATTTTCGCTAAGCTGCGCCTAGTCCGCGTGGTGTATTCGTTTTTTCAAGGTTGGATTCATCGTAAAAGTTGTTTATAGTGTCACTAGTTCCAGCACGCGGGTTCGCTCGCATGGTATGTTGATAAAAGGTATCTATGTTAAATTTATATAAGATCAATTGAGTGAAAAACACAGAGTTACGATGAAAAGGGGTAATAATGACACGCTTCTCCGATTTTCAGTCGATTTAAAAACACAATTTAGTTTCTACATTTTCTGCATGAATTTGTTAGTAGTGAATGTTTAAATGTCTAAGTGGTGACATTCCATGTTGTGTACCGATTTCGGTAGGATATCCACGAGGGTGTCTGTTGACCGGTTGTGTAGTGTTGTTGTGCCTACCCCGTGCGTAATTGCGCTGAAATGAAGTCCAACTGCGTTATTATAAGTTCAGTGTGCGTTCAGCTAAGGAATTCCTTGCCGGAGTCTGTTTCCCGATAGCCACAACCTAGTCTTTTAAGTCAAGTGTGAACAGGTTACTTCTAGGCAAGCGTGCTCCACTGTCGACCACTTCATCTCTATCCATCAGGTGAGATTGTGGTTATACGTGAGCGTATATAATAAAAAAGAATCAGTCAAATTACTCTGAATTTAGGTGAGATTGCGCTAAGAAATTCGAAAATGTGTACAGTCAACAAAGCTATTTGGTATACAGGCAAACATATAAAATTTCCCCTGCACTGCCAAAATTTATTTCTAATGTGTGCATTATTACTTTTTAAGCTTATGATATACTGTGGTGTCCAATAAATGTCTACTCAGCACACTCACAACATTGTTTAAATGTAGTTGCAAGTTAGCTGCCTGCATACCAAATAGCTTTGTTGACGGTACATGTGTAAAATATCGTACATTGTCTGAACTGTTTAAGACTTTCATAAGTGCAACGTTTACGCAAAGCAGTAATAGGTACTGCTTAAAAAATAGTTAATGTTCTTAAAAACACAAAAAAAAATATGTTAAAATCTAAAAAACAACGTAACGTACGGGATTTGGCATAACAATACTATTTAATTTAAAAAAAGACTTTACTTATAAATACTTTGACGTCACCGGATAATTGCAAACTCCGTATGATTATACAAAATATCTTTTGACATTATAAACTCTTGATAAATTGTGAACATTTATTCTGGAATCAAAATTCTATAGATTATAATCTCTTCGTGTCATGCAAGCCAAATAGAGGTTTCTGTACTGACATGCCATGTTAACCTACCGAGAATCCTCCGTGCCTCGAAAAGCACGTTAAAGTCCCGGCTGTCATTAATTTGTAAAACTTTGGCAGACGTTACGGATCATCACCGTGTTACCAGTTAATGGGTAAAACACTGGTATTCAGATGATAAATGGGTTTTATAGGTAAAGTCCTTTTCTAAAGTGTTATTGATAGAGCGGCTATGTTAAATATACGATGTTGTTTACTAAATAGTGTCCTCATTGTCTTCTTAGTTTTAAAGTCGTATGAAATAAGTTAACAGTAATGTTTCCTATGCAAGAGTCGGCTGCTGCGGTGTTTCTGTGTGTGAGATAGAGGCTGGCTAATTTTCGTACTTAAAACGTTCAAATCGAATCAATATCAACAAAAAGGGTGTAACGGAAAGGTGTATTCATAGTCAATTCCTAAAAAATGGTTGTCTGTAAAGCCGGTTTACGGACGATAATTTAACGTGACAACGTCATAACAAAACATTGATGAAATTATCGTAACGTTACAATGAGCGTAGCGTTGTCACGTCAAAAAATAATTTAGCTTTGGACTATTATCCGTATATTGACAACATTTTTTTTTTGTGAATTGGATATACTTAAATTTATGATAATTCAGGTGTACTAAACTATGACGTCGAGTCTATGTCGAAATTCTCTTTCTAATTATGAACTTTGAACCTTTATAACTTCGTCGCTGATAAAGATATGTATTTAAAAACGATTTATTGTACTAAGAATTAATTAGCTTTTTAATCAGTAAATAAAAATGGGTATGCATGTTCCTTACCGACCTAGGTCAAAATATATCAGCTAGCGAAACGACATGATGGACATCGATTTCTTATGACAAAAACAAAAACAACATATTTTCAATTCTGTGAAGTTTCGCTACGTACCTAATTCTTTTGTACTCAAAAGAAAGACAATGATATACTTTGGTACTCAGCTGTAAAGTATGAAACAGTAGCAATATATTCTGGATTTGTTTTCGTAGTCAATATTGTTCTTATGTACTTTGCTTATGTATTCCAAGTCAGCCTGTATATACCTTCACATATACATCGCAGTTCTGCCGACCATGTTTTGATTGTAGTCGTGAAGTCGAAATATATTTATATAGTTAGACTGTATTAAGTTTGTACGCAGTGCGCCATGCGCTTGTAAATACAATAAATTGTGATTTGTACAAAGCGATTTACGTGGTTTTATTTAGAAGTTCCCCACTTTTTTAAACATGGGATATCATCAAATGACTTCTCGACGGTGTGTCAGCCCCTTACTGACTAAAACCCACCCGTGTTCCTTCAAATGTCCTCAGCGTTCCAGGGCCGGGTAACTTTCAAAGAATTCCGAAAACCTAGCAATTGAACGCGATTGACGCCTTATGACGACACCTTAGAGCGAGCTACGCATTAGATCGACGCCTTGGAATGACGCTTTAGAATGACGGCATAAATCAACGCCTTAGAGTAACGCCTTAGGACGATGCCTTAGGCAGCGTTGTAGCTAGGGGTTGGCAAGGTGGGCGGCTACCAAGGGTGCAAACCTCAGGGGGCGCACTATGCACACCCATAGCTTAAGCCGCCACAGGTTACACACATTGTTAAAATACTTGCACCAGTTGCGCGTAAAAAGAAAGCCCCCCGCACTGGTTAAGAACAGCGCTTCTAATTAACAATAATTTGTGTCGAACCCTAAATAACAGATTTTTCATATTTGTACGAGTAAAATCGTCCTAACGCGTCGTTATAGAGCTTCGTCCTAAGGCGTCACCCTAGGCGTCGGACTCAGGTGTCGTTTTAAGGCGTTATTATTAAGCGTCGTCCTAATGCATCGTCCTAAATCGTCGCTCTATGGCGTCGTTCTAAGGCATCGTCAAACGGCGCCGTACCAATGCGTCGTCCTACAGCGTTATCATAAGGCGTCGCTCCGAGGCATCGTATTTAGGCGTCACTCTAGAGCAACGTTCTAAGGCGTCATCTTAGGGCAACGTCCTTAGGCGTCGTTTTAAGGCGTTGCCGTTGTTTTAAGGCGTCGTCCAAAAACGTCACCTTAGGCGTTGTCCAAAAACGTCACCTTAGGCGTCGTCCTCAGGCGTTGTTATTGAGCGTCGTCCTCAGGCGTTGTTATTGAGCGTCGTCCAAATGTAACGTCCTATATGTCGCTCTATGGCGTCCTACGGCGCCGTATCAAGGCGTCGTCCTTAGGCATCATTCTAAGGCGTTGCTTTATGGCATTGTTTTAAAGCGTCGTCTTAAGGTGTCACCTTAGGCGTTGTCCAAAGGCGCCCCCAAAGGCGTCGTTTTTAAACGTCGTCCTAAGCCGTCGATTTAAGGCGTTGTCCTAAGCCCCTAAGGCGTCATTATTAAGCGTTGTCCTAAGGCGTCGCTTTTAGGCATCGTATTAAAGGGTTGTTTTAAGGCGTCGTCCTACCGCGTCGTCCTTAGGCGTCACTATAAGCTGTCTTCTGGCGTCGTTCTAAGGCGTCACATTAGGCGTCGTTATTAAGCGTCGTCCTATGGCGTCGCATTAAGGCGTCCGTTATTCAGCGTTGTCCTAAGGCGATACCTTAGGCGTCGTCCTAATACGTCAATGGTGTTATAATGTTTGCAAATCGTCCGCCGCGCTCTGCTGGCATCATGCCCATGGCATAATAGGTAGTAAGTGAACAAATTTTTTGAGCTGTTGTTTAAATATTCGAAATGTTATTATGATCAGTTGGAAAACATATTGAGCAGTTATTTAATTTAATGGCGGTTGATTAATTATTGCGACAGTAAAACATGGACAGTAATAAAAAATCAATTAGTCGGTTATTTTATCATACAATGTCAATTCTAAAAATAATTGAGCAGTCCAATAACTGAATGAGCGGTAAAAATGATCGAATGAGCGGTTATATATATTTAAACAACAGCTCAAAAATCAGTTCCAAAAAATATTAAGGCAAAAATAAGATTTTTGGTTAGGTTAAGTTAAAACTGTGACGCACGAGCAGAGCGAGCGAAGCGAGCGGTGCCGCGGCCGCGGCCGGCGACTGCCAGACAAGACTTGCATTAATAGAAAAAAATATATTGTTTTTAGTAGGTTACTGCTTAGAATAAGATTTCTTACCGACAAATTCCGATTTATTAATGCCCACACATAATCGCTCGTTCAATAATTTTTGCCGCCCATTTAATTATTTTCCTGCTCAATTATATATTCACTGATCCATTTCATTATTTTTTATTACTTTTTTTTGTTTACTTTACTGCTTAGTTTTAACTGCTGAACTAGTTATTAAACGTGTCATTTATAATTTTTTACTTACCAAAACTGCTATTTACAACTGCCTCTTTAAATCAGTGCCTACAATGTGTACTGCGCCGCGTGATGAAACAGTGTCGGGGTTGGAAATCACACATTTACGACGAACAGTTTAAAATTTCATGCCGGCCTGTTCTGCCTTTCACAAGTTGCACGCAAAATATTTACCATACGATAAATAATTAACACACCTGTTTACTACCTTACCGAAAGGACATGAACTACATTTTACAAAAAAACTAAACCGAATTAAAATTTAAATTGAATAACACTCAATTTAAAACTTGGAAGTTTTACAGCTATTTATAGATTTTTTTTCTATCAATGCACACAACATACAATATAGAATAGGCATGCAATTTTTTTATTTGCAGAAGCAAATACTTATTGGCTCTAGTAAACAGTTATGAAATAATTTTAAAAATACCTTCAACAGCGAGAAAGTTATAAAGCTTCAAATATGCCAATTAGAAAGAGAAGTCCGATACGAACTCTAACGTCAAATACCATGGCGCCTATACCGCTGCCATAGAAAACAGCGTCTTCGCGAGAGGGACAGATATATTTGTTTGAAATATTTATATCTCGTTTGTTTTTCGATAAATTTTGATTCTATTTTCACTGTTAGTATTATATTTTTAGATAAACTGTATAGATACTAATTATTTTGTTCATGCATATTCCCTATTGCCCAAACACCCGAGATCCAGTAGGCGTATCTACATTTATAATGCATTCATTGCTGCTATTGTTTGACTTGCGTTTCACTAGTTCAGGCGTAACGCAGCTTTACACATCTTGAGGCTAGTTGAAAACGTACATGTTGGGATACACCCAACAATAAAATACTCTTATGAAGTCGTATGCATTAATTTAAGTCCACTGATCTTTCCGAATTAGTACGTTTAATAACATAGATATTTAATTTTGTGATCGACATTAATTTTATTAGTTCAACGAGCCAGTAGTAGTAGTTAAGTACTTATTTCTTTGATTTCATTACGTAAATAGCTTCTGCCAGCGTTTTCGTTCGCGCGAAAGTCGGAAATTGTCCAAAGGCAACATACTCCCGGGAATAAGTATCCATGTCTGAATCCAGGACATGGTCTACACTACACGTGTAACCTCTTAACGTCCAAGTAGCTAGCTTCAGCTAGCAAAGATACTGACAATAAAGTTTCAATATTATTAATCTTCCCTATAACAATATAGCCAAATAATAACAGCCGCACGGGTCGATCTTCAAGGTTAAACAACGCTTGCCGAGGTTGGTCTATGGATGGGTGACCATCTTTACATACCGAGACTCCTCCGTGCCTCGGAAAGGACGTTAAGCCGTTGGTCCCGGCTGTCATTTGTAGATCTTTGGCAGCTGTTACGGATAGTCAGAAGCCAGATAATCTGACACCAGTCTTGCCAAGGAGTACCGTGTTACCCAGTTAATGGGTTGTGGAGGTCTGGTAAGCAGCCGCTCCATGTAAAATACTGGTATTCAGCTGAATCCGGTTTGACTGGAAGCCGACCCCAATATAGTTGGGAAAAGGCTAGGCAGATGATGAACAATATAGGGGGTCTCCCCTATATTGGCTTTATAGGGTTGAAAAATTAATAATGACAACCTTTATTATTTACTCCGGCTAATAGTCGTATCAAGTTTCAAGAACATTGGGCAAAGGAATAAGATCGTCTTTCGGGAGTAATCATTAAAAACTAATAATGACAACCGGAATTATTTACTTCGGCTAGTATATGTGTACCAAGTTTCAAGTATTTTGGCCCAAGTAATAATTCTCAAAAATCCTTTTTTTTCAGATGCCTACATCATATGAGGAATATGTCCTCCAAATTTTACGTTCCTACGACCAGCGGTTCATGCTGTGCGTTGATCCGTCAGTCAGGCTGAAGCATTTTATATTTAGAGATATTAAAAAACTATATGTATGTACTAAAAATATTTTTTTAACATTAAAATTAAATACTTCCTATGAACGACTACAAAAACAAACACTTAACTTATGTACCTACTTCTCTGTCATTCAATATCAAACTAGACTTTTGTCTATGTAATGTATATCTATTTCAAGCTGCGAACGACATTCGTTTTGTCTATTCTTTAGGTAGGTACCCTACGTAATTGTCTCAAATTTGAGATTAAAATTGCAACAAAGTACTACATTGTTTGCTTACGTTATGCATGAAAGCGAACCATAGACCATACGTACCCTACCTATCTTCTGCGCGTATGAGTAGTGGTACGGTATTTTTCCATTACATTACGAAGGTAGGTAAATCTTTTTAATGTTATCTCGGATTAGTCGAAAAACAAATTTAACTTTGACAAGTCATAAATATTTTTACCATTTAGCTCCCTTTTGGTAACACAGAAAACATTGGAAAATTGATAAACAATCTTTTTGACACCGTAATGATGAATAATTTTTCACTTTCTTCCTTTTAAACAAAATTTCGATCAATAAATTATCGAGATTGTTTACTTTATCATCGAAAATTTTTACTGACCTTTTAACTCGTCGCCAGTTGTAAACTATTCCTGCGTTGGCTCGTTACCACACCAGTATGCAGATAGACGTCCGTTCTCGCTTGCCGCTCTCACGTGACTGACTGACTACCTCACTACCCGTGCGCTCGAGACAACATAAGATCTATTGGTAGATATAGATCACAAACACTACAGTTACCTAAACATCTAAGTACTTTGCTTTGGGATTGACATAAACCTAACAATAACTCACTTTATATATAGATTTAACTTGAGGGGGTTATTGGTTATCTTTTAAGTTCACCGTCCAATGCAAATTCAATATATAGGTATGTCACCGGAAAATTGCAGACTTCGTAAGATTCGGAAGTTTTTTTTTAGATTTCTTGATATAATTATACCTATCACTTAACTCAACGCAAAAAGATTCATCAAAACCGGTTCATAAATAATAAAGTTATGCCTGAATAGATAACCCCAAAAACGGTTTAAGTACTAATGTTTGCCATAATTTAAAATGCCATAATTTCATTAGAAATAACGCTTCAGTTGCCATAATCGTGAAATTACATAAAACCATTTTCACTAATTTCATTGCTTATGGTGCCGCCGCTGCCGAGGCACGCTCACTTTGCGCGCTCGCCTTCGCGCGTTTTGTGGTCACAGTTCTAACCTTTTTTTTTAACTCGGGGGGAACTCCTCATGGATGTCCTCCGCCCTGGTGCGGGCGGAGGAGTCTGTCAGACTTACTGACTAAAACCACACCGGTGTTCCATCTCCCACCTACGCCGGGGATCGCGGGAAAGTATGCGACTTCCGTAATCCCCGGCTGATGCCAGCCCGCCTTTGCGCCTCAGCCTGTTTCCTCCTTTTTTTTCAGTCGCTTGAAAATACGATAGCTCCGGTTTTGATGAAGTCGAGTTCAAACAGCCGTATACTACGCAATACGCTCGTGGCAATTTTAAAATGATTGCAGAGATAAACTTACACGTGACCACTCGTCTTGACGCGGCACTCAATACTGAACTGACAGCACCGCGACAACCGTTTAGGGGTCTCGTCGATGCGCATGTTTGCATGAGTGTGCCGTTTCAAGCATTTGTAGGTAGTTTTCGTACTGTTCATATTTATTCTGTGGCCGCGATGACTCTTTCGAACAAATTTCGCAACCGTGGCACCTACAGTCTACGAATTGAATAATTAAAACGCAACCATTGAAAACATAATTAACTTTATTCCTTTCATAAACCATAAAGTTATGGCAGACAACCGTCGTTACAACGCTTATGCCCAGTTTCTGAATTGTTGAATCAATTTGTCAATAGCCAACCACAGCAGTTTACACGTAAGTCATCACCAGTGGTCGGAGTAGGTAGAGCCATTTTTGGTACTTGCGACAAGGTATGATAGTATGGACAATGGACATACCAGAGATACTGGTATTAACACTAGGATTTAAACAATATACTTGAGGTTGGTGGTGATTTTTAGATGCACTCGTGTGTATACATATGTACATACATATATGCCACGGGTTATTTCTGAATTTAAATAAAACTAAAATTAACCGCATACAATTAGATTTTTCGTAAACTTACGTGAAACAAATCTCGGTGGTACGTAAATAAGGTCGTTTTTTACACGGCTAAGATTAGTTCAAGTAAAATCGAAATCAATTTTACTTATTAAATCTTTAGTTTCAGTCAGCGGATACTTTCAAAATCTCATGGGATCTCGGGATTTTGAATTTATATATATACATATATATATATTTATAAGGTGTCATATCCATATTGATATATACATTTGAGGCCATTGACCCCAAATAGCTCTACCTATTCCGACCACTGCTCATCAAATTTGCTATAAAGTCTCGTTTCAGAAACTGGGAGTTAAAACTTCATTTACTTACTCCACACTCAATAACATTCAGTAAAGTAAAATCATAATTACCAAAACTATTTTACATGAATTGGTATAAGTTTAATTAAGACATAATCAAGACAGATCTGTGCATGAAGATCTGTATGTAGGTATATCACCGGAAAATGGCAAACTCCGTAAGATTATAAAATAACTTGAGAGATTGTAAACTCTCGATAAATTGTCAACTGAACATTTGGAATACTTTTTGACGCATCAAAATTTCGAGATCCGAGAAATTGTGGACAGACATAAACTGGTGACCAATCAGCCAATTTGTTGTGATTGCTAAATTGGAAATTATGCCCCTCATGGGTCTTTGTTCGTGTGAGTTCATATCCGAACAGACCAATGAGAGCCTTGTTTCCAGTATTATTATCACACGAAAACGGATAAATTGTAGACTTGTGCTCTGATTGGTCGCCATTTTATGTCAGTCCACAATTTCTCGGAACGACTTTGAGACATTATAGACTATCAAATTTTGATGCGTAAAAACACAATTACAATTACAATCTCTCAAGTTATTTTATAATCTTATGGAGTTGGCTATTTTCCGGTGACATGTACATTATATTCTAAGATCATAATTTTCCTAATTTATTTGGGGTGACGCAAAATGTCTACCTCCATACTTTTCTATTAGTCCGTCATATCAGTAATCACAAAATCCTAACATGTGTGCTCAATAGAGTAAAAACCAGGATAGTTGCCCCTGGGGTATAGTTGCCTCGATTTTAATTACGGGTAAAACGAGGTGGATAGAAATGATGGGGCGAATAAAAACGAAACTTTGATTGGAATTTTCACGTTATTTAATTGTTTGCAGCAATGAAGAACTCCATTTTTTATATATTTAAATGGATGCTTTGTGAGAAACAATTCATATGGTATTTATGTGAAAATCCTAATAAAAGTTTCGTTTTTATTCACCCCTGCATTTCTGTTACATGACATGTTATTTTATTTATCAATCGAGAGACTACAACGACCACTAAGTAGACCGTGTTGCATGTGTCTGTGCGATTGCATGGGAAGGCAAGGTGCGATCAAAGTTTTTGCGCGATGAAAGTCCTCTTTCTCGGCGGGGCACCTACCCTAAACGTAATTTTTTTATTTATTTTTTTTTTTTTTTTTATTTCCAAAATTCTTAATTTATTTAACATTGGTTTTTGCCACACAACGAAAACCTCGCAGGGATTATCTGTGTGCTGGCGAGCCGTACATTTTATTTCTACATGTTGTACAATACATTTCTACGTGTTGTATAGTGGTTATACAGTAGCTTTGTGTGTATAGAAATATTTTGACTTACACTTGTAGCTTTTCGAACCCGTTTTGTATATTGTTTGTAAGTCTTCAGGTAGTTTATTAAGAAAGTAAGGTACTAAATATTCTGCAACCCTCATTCCGTACACATTGTTGGTTTTCGGTAGATGGTATTTATTTTTTAGTGTTATGGATCTCATAAAGTCAGGTCTTGTTTAATTATATGGATTAGGCAACTATCCCTCATATGGGACAGATGTCACAAAATTCAGAGGTCGACAAAAATCGCCAATACTCTGGAAATATCAAAAATAATGTTCTTTACTTTTACAAATTTGAAGATAATAAACCAAAGTCCCTACACGTTTTATGAATAAAGTGACAACTAACTAAATATATAATAATTATGTATTTTTACAAAAAGTGTGGCAACTATCCGGCTTTAACCCTATCCACAGACCCGTCCACAATACCATCAGACCTATGCACAATATCCTTGGACCCGTCCACAATATCATCAGACCCGTCCACAATATCATCAGACCTGCGCACATAGTCTACACACTCTTGGCCAGCTCCTGCGACTTGGCGATCACGTCTTCGATGGTACCTACCATGTAGAAGGCAGCCTCGGGGATATGGTCCAGTTCACCTTGTAGGATCTGTCAGGTAAAATGGTTGGATTAGGTGACAACGCTGTTTTGGAAGAATGCTATATTATTACAAAATATCTACTATAATTTCCAGTTAGTGACACCATGATGGGAAATCATCAAATGACTTCTTCCGCTCTGGGTGGAGTGGAAGGGCGTGTCAGACTCTTGCTGACTAAAACCCATCCGTGTTCCTTCTAAAGCCCTTTTGCGTTCCAGGGCCGCGGTGACTCTTTCGAACAAATTCCGCAACACTAGCAGGCTCTGGCCCTAGCGGGCCCCGTCTTACTTGTAACCCCCTGGCTTTCAAAATAAATATCATTTATCATTTATAAACTTTTAGCTTTAAAATAACGAACGAAAAAATAACGAAGGTCTGATCGTCGCGGGCTCTTACTTTATTAGGTATGTCCGGTTTCTGATGTTTGTATCGATCGTTTATCTGTCCGTTAACTCTATTTGTCATAACGCCATTGTCTGGTTAGTCACAGTCTCACACTTCACACTGATATTATAAAGGCGAAAGTTTGTGAGTGTGTGTGTATGTTTGTTACTTCTTCACGCGCAAACGGCTGGACCGATTTTGATGAAATTTGGTATAGAGATTGTTTGTGCCCCGGGATAGGACATAGGATAGTTTTTATCCCGGGAGTATGTTCCCTTGGGATAATTTTTGTTAGTAAACCGGGAATTAGTTAGGTAAAGATCGGGCAGATGATGGACTCTAGTAACCAAGGTGTAGAACTTGTTAATTCGGTAGCTTACCCTTTTGAATCCTTTGATAGTCTCTTCTAATTTCACCAGCTTGCCGATGTGGCCAGTGAATACTTCAGCGACCTGCAAAACCAACACAACAGAATGCAATAGCTACACATTTCATTAAACAGTTATACACATACTCGTTTGTATGGTGAGCCAAAGTCGAGTACCTGCAGATCGGGTAATCGAGTAAATAATCAAGATACGATTGATTGTCATCGAATCGAAGCAGTACCTTTTTTTAAGGATGGGAAATCATCAAATTCATCCGCGCTCTGGGTGGAGCGGAAGGGCGTGTCAGACTCTTACTGACTAAAACCCATCCTTGTTCCTTCTAAAGCCCGTTGCGTTCCAGGGCCGCAGTGACTCTTTCGAACAAATTCCGCAACCCTGGCAGGCTCTGGCCCTATCGGGTCATCTATGCTGACATCTCTTTGAGGCGCGCGTGAAACACAACGCGCCATCGACCTGGGCCTGGTGGCGGGATTGTCCGAGTACATGTTGGCTTCAAACAACAAAAACTTTGATAAAAATTTTCACCTCTCAACTTCAAGGGGGTAACCCTTGAAGTTGAATTCGAAAATCCTGTCTTAGGCTGACTGTTCACTGGAGCGGAGAAATATTAACCAATGGAATGAATTGCATAACATCTCCGCTCCGCGTCAGTCACTGAGATTTAAGCAATTCCATTGGTTAATAATTCTCCGCTCCTCTCCTCTCCGCTCCAGTACAATATTCCAAGTATCAGGTTTCTAGACTGAGTGGTCTTGGTTGTGCAGTGATAGCAGTCAGTCAAGAGGACAAACGATTTTACCTATACGCACCTCTCTAAATACAGATGACACTTCGTCCTGCTTTCAGGAATCACAAGCAAGTCTCAGAACCACACCAAAAAAAAAAATATGAAAAAAAAGGCCAAGTTCCTGTCTGTAAAAATTCGGCCTATAAAAGTAGTGAGATCAATAATGGGCCAAGCATTTCAGAACTACAGAATAGTCCATGACTCCAACATGTGTCTTTTGAGAATGGTAGTGAACAGAGAGCTTGGATCTTTCCTGACCGTATTAAAATGATGAAACACTCGAAAAGTCGTTTTTACCAAGTTGATAATAGGGAATCATATTTTAAGACAATAATTTTTTCAACAAGCAAAGTTGAGGGGGTATTAAACAACTCGAAATGTTTCGTGTAATATACACAATGCGTGCGTTAGGCCGGAACTTGGCGTGGCGCACTACCGTACGCCTAGAGAAGTTAATTTTCTCTAGAGATTTGATTGACCAAGGAAGCCTGTGTTTACCTGGAACGGTTGTGACAAAAACCGTTGTATCTTGCGAGCGCGCGCCACTGTCAGCTTGTCATCTTCTGACAACTCGTCCATGCCCAGGATAGCAATGATGTCCTGCAGAGACTTGTAATCCTGGATGCAAGGAAATCATTATGATGACGTTCATTCTCTCTGATAGTATGGGGCTACTACTACTGTCAAATGTTTATCTACTCTTGAAGAGCTTTGTTATCACTGGAAACCACCCATGGTCAGTGCATTAAATCAGCTTATCCGATAGTTCTCGATGTCAATCCCTTAATATCTGTGATAGCATTATCGTCGATTCGGTTCGGCTTTGAATTTGAGCAACATCTGATCAAAAGCAATTTCAATTACCAGCGTAGCGTAGCTTACAAAGCGATAAAATCAACGCTAACGCCTTTAATTTTGTCAATTCAACAGTATTCACTACGGTCTTTCATTGTCGAGTACACGGATTTAGAAACATTATGAATTAGTGGATCAGGGATATTCTTCGCTAAAGATTCAACGACTGCTGATCCAGAACAGCTCAAGTTCTGCTTACCAACCATACCAGAATTGTAAATCCTCTTCAATCTCATCGATTCCATTAAAATGAAGCAAAAATAGATTCCCAACCCACCTGCAAAATCTTCTGGACTCCTCTAGCGACCCCGTAGTGCTCCGGCCCAATAATATTAGGGTCCATGACCCGGGACGTGGAATCCAGAGGATCTACCGCAGGGTAGACACCGAGCTCTGCGATCGCGCGCGATAGTACCGTGGTCGCGTCTAAATGGGCGAAGGTGGTCGCTGGAGCAGGATCTGTTAGATCGTCTGCTGGGACGTATACTGCCTGGGAGTAGGAAGAAGTGGTAGAAGAAGAGTTATTTGAGAAAGAGCATGTTGGAAGACCAGCATACTTAATTCTGCCAGCAAGACTCGCTGTGCCCCATTTTCGTGAAGCTATTACAGCACATCATATTTTAGGCAATACTGATCCACAGCTGGGCAAAAGCCACCCCAAGTCTTTCCAGAACCTTTTTTCCCGAGCTCGTTTGAAGCATAATCCGCATACCTGTTTCTTACACCTCTTAAGAATAGGCTCGCGATATCTCGGTTTGACGGTATTATTATAGCACATCATATTTTAGCCAATATGGTCTAAAGTCCGACAAAGGCCTACCCCAAGTCTTCCAGAAACATCTCCCAGCCCTCGGGCTATGAGTCTAGGTCGTCTTGCCATTTTCTTTGGCTTTGGCGTAAGCTTCCATCTTCAGGCCCCCATTTTGTAGAGACTTCTGCACATGGGGTGTCTCTTGGAAAGGCTGTGGCACACACTTTATGTCTGGAGGCTTATTTAGTTTGATTTAATATTGTTTTTATGTTTAACTCTGATTATGGATATGAAATTAAGGATCTGGATACGAAAACAGAAAGAAGATTTCATCTGTTTACGATGCAGTTACGGATCCATTATTTTCGGTTACGGATACTGATATATAACATGCTAGTGACGCGCGCGGCTAGTGTGTCGGCTCGGCCGGGTAGAAAAACCTGTCCAAAATTATCCGAAACTTATAAATTTTCCTGTTCCTAAGCTTCTTGTTACCTGCACGCTAGTGATAGAGCCAGTCTTGGTAGTAGTGATCCGTTCCTGCATGGTGCCCATGTCAGTCGCCAGGGTAGGCTGGTAGCCCACAGCCGATGGGATGCGGCCCAGCAAGGCCGATACCTAAGGAATTATGTGTAGATAGATTCATATTGCAAAGGGTGAACAGATAACATGTTGCGCCGACTCTCGCTGATGGTGGCGCGTTTATGGGATCATTCAGTTCCCTTCAAAATAGTTGAGCTGAATGGTGCTGATGCACGCGTCATGTTCATGAACGAGCGCCGTTAGTGGAGACTGCTCATCCCTTAGTTGCCACTGGCTCATTTTAATATTTCATACTATAAATTGTTATTTCTTTCTTTACATTATCATATATAGAAGCAACAAGGTTAATGTAACCAGGATTTTTGTGAACATAAAATGACTTAAAAGAGTGTCCGTGGAGTTTCTTGCACGTTCTTCTCCATACTGACTGACCGTGACCGGACTGACTTTGACAATCCAATAGTACCTGTTAATGGTTTATTTGAAATAAATGCTTTGACTTTGACCCCAAGGACAAGAAGATGATGGTGAAGATAAAACGAACTGCTAAACTTTTTCTATAACTTCTTTTTTTTGTTTGTGGATGGGTGATCGACTGATCGTCAAATGATTCCTCCCGCTCTGGGCGGAGCTACAGGGAGTATCAGACTCTTACTCTTTCCCGTGTTCCTTTAAATGCCTTTCGTCTGCGACTGTGGAATGGCCTTCTTCCGCTCTGAGTGGAGCGGAAGGGCGTGTCAGATTCTTACTGACTAAACCCATCCGTGTTCCTTCTAAAGCCCTTTGCGTTGCAGGGCCGCGATGACTCTTTCGAACAAATACCGCGTTTCAAAGCTACGGTAGCTCTTTCGAACAATAGGGATGGTGCCTGTGTTAAAAAAAAAAGATTCTATTTAGCTTCCCTGACAGGTTCTTTATTTCCTAAAGACATCTTCCTACTTACCTCGGAGCCAGCCTGTGTGAATCTGAAGATATTGTCTATGAAGAGCAGCACATCCTGGCCCTCTTTGTCTCTGAAGTGCTCGGCGACTGTGAGCCCGGTGAGAGCCACGCGGGCTCGAGCTCCCGGGGGCTCGTTCATTTGACCGTACACTAAGGCCACCTGGATGAGACAGCAAATAGCTACTTTTATATATATAACCTGGGGGTCTTTAAGTCAAGTAAATTAAGCGTGCTCTGTCACTTACAGGTGCGATAGTGGTCAAAAGCGAGCTCATCAGTAATAGGGTATTTAACTAGATGATATCATCTGCCTAAACTTTGCTTAACACTGAAATCGCGAAAAAAAATCGACGTCCCCATACATTTATGTGCGCATAACTCGACAAAATGTACTGAACCGCTGACTTTTTTTCACGATTTCGTGTTTGGTCCCGTCCCATAGTAAACGTTGTTCATAATGATGAGTACAATGTCCCCTTAAGAGGTTTTGCGTTTATTCTGTTACACGTTGTATAAATGAATTCCTATTTCCCTTGGGCACGGACGGCATCACGCTGGACCAATTTCGCTGATTCTTTTTTGCTGTGTTTGTTATTGTCAGGTGAAGGTTCTTATGAAAAAAATATTGCAAAAAAAAAAATACATCCGAGCGAAGCCGGGGCGGGCCACTAGTAGAAAATAAAAATGGTTATTTTCTGTTCGTACCTTAGAAGTCTTGTAATCATCAGTAATAACTCCTCCCACTTTCATTTCGTTGTACAAATCGTTACCCTCTCTCGTTCTCTCTCCGACACCGGCAAACACCTACAATATCCAAGAAGATAAGACCACAATACACAAATAGCATCACGCCTGCAGATACTATATTTTCCAAAGAGATAGTCCAGAGGTGTAAAATACAAAGACACTAGTTTCATTTGAGCATTCAAATAAACTATTTCTTCCCGCGGCATCGTTTATAGATGAACAGCCGGTCGATTCTCTATACATGTCGAAGTAAAGGCTTGGGTGAAGTGATCATGAGGTGAGCTGTCAATCCATATAATCAAGATGGAATGACAGCTCACTTCGAGATCAAGTGACATCTTGATTATTAGGATTAACAGCTCACCTCGTGATCACTTCACCCAAGCCTTCACTTCGGCATGTTTACAGAATCGACCTGCAGGAGTCATCACTCAGTAACTCACTCAGTCATCGATACTGCAACTTTCAATTAGTTAAAGAATTTTCATATATAGAATTACGCTATGTCTAAACCTACAAGAAGATCTTCAAGACTCTCTATCAAGAGCCAGGACTCCTCCGGCGTGTCTCGGAAAGCGTTGTCCCGGCTGTCATTTGACCATTAACAGTCGTTACGGATAGTCGGTTCTTCCAGAGATTACCCTGATCGAACAAAATAACTGACCACTTTATTATAGTACAATGGTCTTGCTATCTTTAGTGCTATAATTCTACATCTGCTCCATTGGTCTCGCGGTCGCAAGCGCGACTGCCGAGCGTGGAGGTTCGATTCCCAGGTCGGGTAAAGTTTCATTGGGCTTTTCCAATAGGAATTTCTCAGTGACAGCCCGGAGTTTGGAAGTTGGTGGTGAGACAACCTCGCGCCTCGGAAAGCACGTTAAGCCGTTGGTCCAGCACCAGATCTCGCTCCAGACGGTTGCTGTTCCATCGGAATATGAGAGTGATGAAAGAGGGAGTGCACCTGTGTTTGCGCACACACGCCTGCATTATAGAATGTCCCGCGCCGATGGCCAGTCTTGGTTGAGAGTGGCCGCCATGGCCGAAATCGATCAGGAGGATATATTCACAATTGTACTAACAGAGAATCCCCCGTGAGCCTTGGCCACGTTGTTGATAAGCTCCATGATTAAAACAGTCTTGCCGACTCCCGCGCCGCCGAACAAGCCAATCTTGCCGCCTGAATAACAAGATTTGTACGACTAGGATAACTTTAATTTCAGTCTAAATTCACATTAAGACAGACTTGGTTTCTTTGGCCTAACCATTCGGTCAAAGCTGGAAATCGACACTGAAGATGAGCCCCGTCACTGCAATGATGAGGAGGAAGGCGAAGCAATACTTCTTAGTTTTCGACATATTAGGAATAACGAATAAGCAACGTTAAAAAATACGGGAATTGGCTGCGCTAAGACTGCCCTTTTTATTGGGAAATCATCAAATTCCTCCTGCCGCACTGGGCGGAGCGGGTGGGAGTGTCAGACTCTTACTGACATAAACCCACTCGTTTTATTTTTTTTGTGAGTGGCGTCTCGCAGTTCAACCTATTAGGTTGTGGACTGCTTAACAAGGCTTGCCTGTGGTGGCCTTAATATCATATTAAAGTTTCCAGCCAGGGCTTATAAAAAACTTACAAAATAAGTGACTACACGCTAAGGGCACCCCCTGTGGGGTACGGGCCTCGGCTTAGGGCGTCGCTGGGGAGAGGACAGCTAGGGACGGGATCGAACTAGAAACCCACCCATGTTCCTTCAAATGCCCTTTGCGTTCCAGGGCAGAGCCTAGGTCGTTCTTTGATATTTTTTTACGACAACCAGAAAAAATAACGACAGAATCACTATCCCATTTGACTCACCTTTGACATACGGCGCGAGGAGATCCACGACCTTTATGCCAGTGGCTAGAATCTCCTGTTCCACTGACATCTCTACGAAGGGCGGTGCGTCCGCGTGAATAGCAGCAAACTCGTTTGTGTCGATGGGGCCACGCTCATCTGCAGGAAGAGGAAACTTAGCTTAGACAAAGAAACCAGGATAAGAAAAAAACAAGACAGTTTTCAGGATTCTCAGTGATGCCACTTAGTGCACATCATTTTACAAATTCCTCAATCGAAGAAACTTGTCACCAAAAATAATGCTTACCAATAGGCTCTCCGATGACATTGATAATCCTTCCCAGGGTAGGTTCTCCTACAGGTATGGTGATGGGCGCTCCTGTATCTACGATGGCTTGGCCTCGTACCAGGCCTTCAGTACCATCCATGGCAATGGTCCTGCAGGCGCTCTCGCCCAGGTGCTGAGCCACTTCCAAGATAAGACGAGGTTCTGCAAGATTGTTGAGATTGCTTTTAAGTGATAAATCGCTAATATTGTGATGTTTTTTGACTGCGACAGTGACGACTGGCTTATTAAAAAGCATAATTTAAGCTGCCATATCCCCGAGCGAGTTTATCGCTGCAAGTCTGCCCTATATGTATCGTCGGGTGATCACGAGACGATTATCTCGCGACGGATCGCCGCATGACTGCAGCAACTGGTTGCACAGTTGTTTTAGAGAAAAAGTTTTACAGCAAGTGGGCTGCGAATAAACCTCGTCGCGCGCCGTGTGGAGACACGTTCATGGAATTGTTATAGAATGTAATGGCAGGATGATGATGCCCCAGGGTTGCGGAATTTGTGCGAAAGAATCACCGCGATCCTGGAACGTAAAGGGCTTTAGAAGGAACACGGATGTGTTTTAGTCAGTAAGTCTGTCACGCCCTTTCGCTCCACCCAGAGCGGAAGAAGTCATTTGATTTGATTTCCCAACCTAAAAAAAAAATAAAAAAATAGGACGATGATGCCGCGATACACTCGCTCGTGGAGGTGGCGCCTACCAGTTAAACCTAACCCAGCCAGTTACGTATTAAATGATATGGTACTTACTTCGGCCAGGCACTTCCAGCGCGTTTAAGATCGGTGGCAGGTTCGTGTCAAACTGGCAATCTACCACGGCGCCAATTACTGGAAGAATAGCTTATGTTGATTCAGCCTTTTTATTAAATGTTTTATAAGCGACAAATCTGTACCGATATTATAAAAAGTGAGTGCTTTTTTCGTGAGTTAATAAAATATATAAAAGGAGATAGGTACACATCTTTTATCATAATATATGTTGTGGAGTTGTTGAGCATTGCACCTATTTAATATCGTTTACTTTTATAATTCCGGATGGGCATTGCCTCGTTAAGTTTCATTTAAATTGGTTCATTCATCATCTGCGTACCCTTTCCCAACTATATTGGGATCGGCTTCCAATCAAACCGGATTCAGCATTTTATTTTACGTGGAGCGACTGCCTGCCAGACCTCCACAACCCATTAACACGGTACTTCTTGGCAATCCTGCCAATTTCCTGGCTTCTGAAAATTCTTATCGACAGCCAAAGATAAACAAATGACAGCCGGGGTAAACGGCTTAACGTGCTTTCCGAAGTACGGAGGGGTCTCGGTATGTTAATATAAGAACCTTGAAGATTGATTATTATTCAGTCATGAGCTCCTCTTAAATCGGTTCATGCATTTCCATTTATAGACCTTAAAAGTTTGTATGAAACACCGCTCTAATACATACAATTATTTTGAAGTAGCCTGTCTTACAGGCTACTTCAAAATAATATGTCGTGTAGTGTTAGAGTCCTTGTCCATGGTCAGGTTTTTTCTCGGGTTAACGGTCAAATCCGGCGTTTTGACGGAGACAGATGATGGAGACTGATCACGTTTGTCCACTGCGCCCGGATCCGATCCGACCTCGAACGAAATATCACTCAAATGCGGTGTAACTAAGATATCGTGTGCACGTGCATTTAAGATGGAATTTACGTTAGAACGTCAAAAACTTCTTGCCATATTATTGTACGTACGAAGACGCAGGAGACAAAAGAAGTTTTGGGTTCACCTTCTTCTGCAAGAGGGACCATTTTATACACTTACGATAAATTACGACAGCATGAAGATAATTTTTTCAATTATTTGCTTTGTAGTGTTTTATATATTTGTATTACATGTACTGCTGATTGAGGCTCCGGTTTAGCGGTTCATCCGATCAAGCAAAATCCCCGGAGCCCGTAAAAAGAACGGATGACGGATCTCGGACGTCGGACGTCGAGTGGACAAAGGTTTATTAAATTTATAGGGCGCTTCTTCGGTCCGGTTTTTCTTGGAAGACGGATCCGGCGAGACGGACGCCGTGGACAAACGGCGTTACTGACCAGCAATTATTCTTCCCTGAGCGCCACCCCCTGGGGCGATGGGAGGCGCTTTAGGTTGCCCTGCTGCCTTCTTTACTGGAGGCTTCCTCCTTCTCTCGGGGGACTTGGCAGCCGCCTTTGCTGGCGGCGGCTTCTTGTCGGCTTCAGCGTCTTTCCTGATGTTTGTGGTTGAAAACTGAGGAGGTAAGGTTACATGTAAGTATTTTTGTGGAACGAAACCCTCTAGGCAGATTCATTTTTTTTCCTTTTATTTATTTATTTATTTAGCTTTAATTACTCTCTGCACTTACAGTACGAACTAACTCGTACAGATAGTCATATATATCTTATTATAAATTAGATACCTCATCGGATGAGATTGATGGAAGATGGAGTGGACCTACGTTTGCGCATACATTAATGGCTAATCTACGTTGAGATTGGCCGCCATGGCCGAAATCGGTCAGGAAGACTATATTATCTTGGGTTTTCAGTCTAAGGTATCCATAAATTATGACACTCGTTAAGAAGGGTGAGGGGGTCGATGAAATGTAACATTGCGTGACAAGGGGTGCTGTTATAATTTCATAATTTCTAGATTTAACCAAAAATCAATAATAAAGTAGGAAAACTACCTTAAAAAAAAGTATATATATAAATATATTAATTGTTCTAAAAGTTATAAGTAAAAAAATATCAAAATTCATTTTATTTAAATTTTCGATAAAATTGCAAAATATCTGACGTCACACTAGGGAGGGGGAAACTAACAAGTGTTTGCAGCTGTGACAAGGATGCGGTTGCTAAAAAAATCATGATAATCGTGTGAAGTAATGAATGGATGTACCTTAACCGGATGCAGCTGAACACCAGTATTTGTCACGACAGTAAGTAACTTACATGTTTAGCAAAACCTCGTTGAGGAAAGCTGGCTCCACGATCAAACATCGCCTGTGATAGCAACCCTGATTTGTTCGTCCATAGATTCACATAGAGCGCCCTCTGTCTGCCTCCTAGTTGTGTATAAAGCCCAGGTAGGGGACGTCTAAGGACTGAAATTGTTCTAGCCTGCAGCATCTGTTCCTCTTGGGTCAGTGATGGTGAATTCTTAAGGAACTCCAACGATGACATACCCGTCGCTGGTAGCTTGGAGATTACTGCAAAAGGGTAGATTCCTTACATGACCAAAAAACATTGGATGCATATTTTTTGTCTTTGTACCGTAAACAAAAAAAAAATGACGTGCGTTGCAAATAATCGCGTGACGTTTACGTATAAACTTTAGAAATGTTAACCTAGAAGTGACGTAACAAACCTAGTTTAATTGTTTTTGAAATGATTGAAACAAAAAAAAAATGTCCTACAATTTTTGATACCTAATCTGTTGGATAGACTTTTTTATCCAAGAAACTTTGCTATTATTGACATATATATAATACGATGATACGATGAGTGAGCCAAAATGATAAAAATTTTGGCTCACTTATCGTATTATCAAGTAAGGGTTGGCCTAAACAAACCAGTAAAAGCTGTGGCGCACTGCATTCGATCCGAATCCGTGAAAATACAGAAACGAAAAACTTGGACCGAATTCAGATATTGCTTGTCGATTCGAATTCGTGAAAATACGGGTCCGAGTTTTTTTAAAGCGAAAGCGTTCATACAAACAGTAAGTACGGCTACTTCGCTTCGGTCCGTCAATATTTCTTCCGAATTGGAGACTCACGGATGACGAAGAGAATTCGGATGACGGAAGTCGGATCTATTGCGTAAACTACCAGAGGTACAAATAGTTCTATGATTACTTCGGAACGTATTTTCACGAATTCGGATCGGATGCAGTGCGTAACAGCTCTAAATGGGTAACACGATACTCCGTGGCAAAACTTTTGGGCTTCTTAACCCGTAACTTTTGACTTGGATGGAGGAGTCTTGATACGTAAAGAATGGCCACCCATCCACCGGCCGACCTCGGTATGTGTTGCTTAACTTTGAACAACGACCCGTGCAGATGTTATTATTTAACCACGAGCTCATCAAGTGGGACAATCTATACTAATATAATAAAGCCAAAGAGTTTGTTTGTTTGCACGCGCTAAGCTCTGGAAGTACCAGTCGGATTTGGAAAATTATTTTTGTAAATGATAGTCACATTCATGAGAAAGGCTATAGGCTATACTGGACCCGAAAATTCCTATGGGATCGGGAAAAAACGTGATATGCGCGTACGAAGTCGCGGGCAAAAGCTAATAAGTAAATATGATAGGTACTCACAAGTATAGCCACATACCCTGCCGATCTCTGAAGGAACTTTTGTAAAAGCTTTTAACACTATATTTCCATCCATGGTTATATTTAAATATTTATGTATGTATCCTCTAGCATTTAATAATGTTCGCTATATTTTGAAATATAATCTGTCGAACGTGAATAAATTCAAAAGAATGACAACTTCAAGTGTTTTATTTTTAATTATTGTGGATGTGGTTCTCGAAATAAGTCAAAAACCTCCTTGTTTCCGCAGCCTTGTTTAGTACCTACATAATGGTTTATGTAGGTACTAAACAAGGCTGCAGAATTTGTTCGAAAAAGTCACCGCGGCCCCGGAACGCAAAGGGCTTTAGAAGGAACACGGATGGGTTTAAGTCAGTAAGAGTCTTACACGCCCATCCGAAAAAGTTACTAAACAAGGAGGTTTTTATAATATTGACTCATTGCCGCCCGCGGCTCCACCCGCGTGTAAGTAATTAGGACTGCTCTGACTGATGTATGTAAACTCATCATCATTTGTCCAGCCTATTCCCAACTATATTGGGGTTGGCTTCCAGTCAAACTGGATTCAGCTAAATACCAGTACTTTACGTGGAGCAGCTGCCTACCAGACCAGACCAGACCAGATGGTATGACGTTGGTGCCGTGGAAGGTGGGTAGGCCTCTGGCGTGGGACGCAACGTGTGTCGACACCCTTGTGCCATCATATGTTCCAAGTACGGCAGGCTGTGCCGGCACTGTCGCTGCGGCTGCCGTTGCGGCTGCTGAGGCCCTCAAGCGGCACAAATACTGTAACCTTATTGGGAATTACAGTTTTGAGCCGTTTGGGGTCGAAACGCTTGGGTCATGGGGTTCGAGTGCGGGTCTCTTTTTCAAGGACATATCTCGCCGACTGATCGACACTTTGCGTGACCAGAGGGCTGGCTCGTTCTTTGTTCAAAGAATTAACATGGCAATACTGCCCGTCTTCTGGGCACGTTTCCGGATGACAGCGATGCGGAGGAATACTTCGACGCTTGAGTATTTTTTTGTATTTTTGTGTTTTTGTCTGTTCGGATATATGAGCTCACACCAACAGAGACCGCTCACCACCGGAAAATGGCAAAATCTGTAAGATCATAAAATAACTTGAGAGATTGTAAACTCTCGATAAATTGTCAACTGAACATTTGGAATACCTTTATACGTAAGTATCAAAATTTGATAGGTAGTCTATAATATCTCCGTGTCGGTTCGAGAAATTGTAGACTGACATAAACTGGCGACCAATCGGCACTCTGGTCTACAATTTATCTGGTTTGGTGTGAGTGCTCTTTTAAAGTCCATTCAATCGTACTGGTCAAACCATATGAGAACCATGTAGGTTAATGTCTGAAGTGGACTTTTGAGGAAAGTACCACACAGATTTGAGTGGACCTGTACAAACAAATTCTCCTTAGTAGCAAAACGTGTGACGAGCCTCAAAGCCCCATAGTTTATTGATACATTAATTATTCGTCCATGTCCGCTGACAGGGCGTTTATATAAACCGTAGGGTGAAAGGGTTAATTGTCGACGCAACGCGCTGGTTCTCACACCGATCATTAAAAGCTAGTGTAGCTATACTTTGCAATGTGAGACATCGCTTCTGCCAGCTCAGCGGCGTGAATATAGAAAATTATCCCAAGGGAACATAGCGGGAATAAAGTTATCCGAGGTAACAGACTCTCAGGAATAAATTAGCCTATAAGACATTCTGATCGCGTGTGCTACCTAAGTTTCAACTAAATCAGCAGTGCGATTCAGCCGGTCGATTCTGTAAACATGTCGAAGTGAAGGCTTAGGTGAAGTGATCACGAGGTGAGCTGTCAATCCATATAATCAAGATGGATTGACAGCTCACTTCGTGATTTCGTGACATCTTGATTATAAGGTTTGACGACGTGAGCTGTCAATCCATACAAACAAGATGGCATGACAGTTCACTTCATGCTCAGATATTGACAGAATTACAGACTACAATGTAATATAGGGTAGAAGAGGTTATAGACAGACACACAGAGTAACTTTCGCTTTTCTAATATACTAGCACTTCACCCGCGGCTTGGTCGGCGTAGATTTTCACCCGCGGCTTGGTCGGCGTAGATTTAGTACTTTCCTCTGCAAACTTCGACACCCCATACCCCGAACCCCTTTAAGGGTAAACAGTAATCTTGCAATATTAATAGTTGCGATCTTCTTTTTTACCCACATTGTTATTGGTACAAAGTTTCTTAATCGAACTTCTACCCTTTTTACCCCGATATTTTATTTTATATTAACAACATGATACCTACACGTGTTCCTGAGAAAAAGAGTCGTGACAGACGGACAGATAGACGAACAACAAAGTGATCCAACACCCTAAAAATACCTCTACTATAACTACGCTAAAAACGGTCTCGTGAACAAGGCGTCTGAAGAATTTAAATGATCTTATCTTTGCTGTTATCTATTAATAAACTTGTTGATATCGAAGACTAGCTGTGCCTCAAGGTTATACCAGCTCGCGCTTTTACTTCGATAAGCGTTCTGTGTGGCTTTTTTTCTCTTTGCTCGGCTTCTTAGGGTTGAAGCGTGATTTAAAATAGCTTGTAAAGGGCTAACAAATGCAAAAAGATCTTTTCAAATCCAATGGATATTTCCGCGGAATAGTGCGTTGTAACAAACAAAGAAACTGTTCGGTGTTCATAACACTACAGTGTGAAATTTTAATGGTTGTTTTCCCGCAGCAAAATGTTGTCTTGGTAATATAATCGATTTATGAAAAAAATAATTTTAAAATCAAGAAATGGCAGAATTCAATCGTGATAAACAAAACTCGAAAGCGACTTTGAACCAAAAGTTATACATCCATCGCGATAGTTTCGCGCAAGGTGGCCGCGGTCGTTGCCCTTCGCGTATCAATCAGCTGATAGGTACTCCTAATTTAATGAAACTCTATACCGAATAACTTAACATAAAAGGATGCCGTGCGCGATGCGCGTGGCCTCACTCGCCGTGTGCTTGCAGTTAATGCCGTATTACTACGCGCGAGAATCAGAATCAGAATCAGAATATCATTTATTTGCGAGAGCTTATTTTGCTCTGACAATTTATGAATTGCTTTTCACTTTGTAAACACGACAAAAGAGTAGTACTTACGTCACGTCTAGTGAGTAACTATTGCTTCTCACGCTTTCGAGTTTATGAATATTTTTTTTAAATATTTGAAAACAAAAACATTTTTATTATAAGTTTAACTTTATGTTTCGATAGTACTACTGATGGCTAATCGTTTTGCCGCGGGAAAACAACCATTAAAATTTCAGCGTGTATAATAATAATATGACCGTAGTACAGAGTAATTTACCATAAAATAACAATAATAACTAGGATCTCACCTTGGTTGTGAACCCGTGAGATTCTAGCAAATATCAGGTAGGTACTTGAGAAAAAAACAAAATAATTATAATAATAATTTATTGGCATAAACAAGAACACACATTACATTGGTCATGAAACGCGGCCTTTAATAAAAAAGCCGGCAACTTATCCCATTCAGGATTGTGCCTTTAAAATTATATTTAGTAGCATTACTGTAAGTAAATTCAGACTTTTTGACTCGTCAAAATAAATAAGCAGATAAGGTAAAAAAAAATTGGAAATGAATCAATCTTCTTTATTATGCATTGTTTTTTTGTGAAAATCTGGTAAAATATTGAAAGCCTAACAAAAGTCGGACAGGCCAGACACGGTCTAATTTGGCAGGACACGCATCCTAAAAGCCTGACTATGTCCGGCTTTCTCCGGACGCCTGGCAACCCTACGCGCAACTGTACAAACTAAATATTGTAGTCTGCAGCGTTTAACGTGTTTAATAGTTGAATTAAAAAAAAATATAGTGTACCTAATAGTCACATCAAAGTTTAATCTTGTGTTTCAATCATTTAGTTTTATGTGTGCATATCTCAAATAGGTAGTGTATTTCAAAGAGTATAGTTAGCCGTAAGTACTTTTTGCGAATGTTTTGATTAATTTCTATTTTGAGGTTAGGTTTTACGAATGTGTCAATAACATTCCGAGGCCTTGGAATGTTAGTAACAAAAGCCTAACGTGCTTTCGGAGGACCGAAAGTACCTGCGTTAGGCTTTAGTGCTATTCTGTAATACTCTCACCGTGATAAATCACGTAGTGAATATGAAATGAGCTGTCAATCCTTGAAATCTTGAAGGATCATGATCTAACAGTTCACTTTAAGCTCACTTCATCTAAAGCACCCATTACACGGTAGGTTTTGCCGTCAGTTTAACCACAGGCTGTGATTGACGCATAACCTATCGCAGTGACTGTGGTTGCATGAAATTGAAAATCTGGATATTTGATTATTCACGACTTTTAAGTGAATGGGTCTGTTTTTTATACGTTTATGGAATGGGTGGTCCTTGTCCTTTTTCGAACCCCGTATATCATCCAATAATATATTGTCGCCATATTTTTTTTTTTTTTATTTTTTTTTTATTTTAAGTTTACGGTAATGTAGATTAAAGTCCATCATTCACCATCAATCATTCGTCAATCACGACTTTTGGAATTGATTGACGATTGTATGAGCGTGTAACGGACGTCTATGTTTACACGGAGAGATGTTTACAGAATAGATATGCTGTTAGTACCAGCTGTCTTTAATAGATTTTAGACAGTCGTTACGGGAGTCCGAAGCCAGAAAATCTGACATCAGTCTCGCCATTTTGCCAAGGAGTTTCGCGTTTATCGAAGTGGATTGTGGCGATCAGATAGCAGCCGCTCCATGTACAATACTGGTACTCAGTTGTATCTGGTTAGACGGGAGGTTTGGCCCAACATAGTTGGAAAAAGCCAAGGCAGACAGTTTTAGTTTAAACTTACGGTGTTTACAATAACCCGGCGAGATATAAAATTCTATGAATATAGTTATGTATAGTTCTGTATGGTGTCGGACTTCAAGAATAGCACCATCCCATCACTTCCCGTGGGTGTCGTAAAAGGCGACTAACGGACCCATCAGAGTATGGGCAGCAGCATTCTCTGTGCATTGCAATAACTATATTGCGATCGCCAACCCTCACCATGGGTTGGGGGAGGCCTATCTCCAGCAGTGGACATCTTTCGGCTGATATGATGATGATGATAATAGTTCTATGTCGGACTTCTCTTTCTTTCTATGAATAATAAGCGTTTCTTCTTGATATGGCTCGCATTGTTAGGAGGTTCCTGTCTCTGGAGCCCTGAGCGCCGGTAGCTCGGACCTTGTTCCCGATACCAGTGGGCTACTTTTTTATATTTAAAATGTTCTTTTAATGCGTATTGAGAAATTTTTTAATTAAAAAAAAAATAAGTTTAAAAAATGAATCTCGAGAACGGCTGGACCAATTTCGCTAATTCTTTTTTTGTTGTGTCTGTTATTGTCAGGAGAAGGTTCTTATGAAAGAAAATTTTGGAAAATCATTTCCATCCGGGCGAAGCCGGGGCGGTCGACTAGTATTTTAATAACACTTTCAGAAATATTTTCATTCAGAAAACAAAAATGCATTAAGTCCGCCCATGTACCACTATTGTACATAAAGTTTAAATAAATAAAAATGTCATGTATGCTCCCGATTGCGCAGCCTCGGGAACCTTTACAAACAATGACATTTCTAGATGCTCTGCCGTGTCCGTCACGTTAACGTCTAGTCGCCGATCAGCCACGTCAAAATAAAATTTGTTACATAGACGTCGTAGGACACTGGCCCCACGCGTCAGTCACGTCACGCACGAGCGGCGCATCTCAGTCATTCACTGCGGACGTGACCTTGTTCATTCATGTTATTGTTATGATGACATTCAATATGTTGTCAGGAAAACTGTTGGATATTCCCATCGCTATCTAGTGTTAGTCACCGCGTCAGCAGTTGCACTGGGCTATAATTGGTATTTACTGAATGTTTGTTTATTTAATGACATTACATAATGACGCACAAACGCTGTAGAGCATTCTGATAGCAAAATATAAATAGTCAAGAACTTAAAAATCACAGCCGGTTTATTCTGTCAACATCTACTTAACTGTGTCAACTTATTATGAAGAAGAAAGAAAGATCTAATGAAATTAAAATGAATTTAGGCCTACATGCGCAAACTAGAGATATCTTTTAACTCCGAGTTAGTTGCTAACACGGGGTTAAAGAACAAATTACAATCATACATAATGGCCCCGGGTTCTACCGTATTATCCAGTTAGTTTATGGAGTAGTGCAGTATGAGTTGTGGAGGTCTGGTAGGCAGCCGCTCCACGTAAAATAGTGGTATTCAGCTGAATCCGGTTTGACTGGAAGCCGACCCCAAGATTGTTGGGAAAAGGCTAGGCAGATGATGACATAATGGCCCCGGGTTAGCACTCGAACTTAAAATAACTCTGGTTTGTGCGAGTGGGCCTTAAGACGTAAATTACTTAGCAACTTACCAATACGCGCAAAAGCGTCTGCTTGCGCGATTATAGGTTCCCTGTCCATTTATATTGATAGGGAAAGAAAAGTATCTGAAACGTCATGTTTACCTTTCAAACATGACGTTTCAGCTACTGTTGGTTAGGGCATGCAGAACCGCATTCGGTTCCAGGTTTTTGAGAACCGGGTCTGGTAGGCAGTTAGAACCGGGGGAACCGGTTCCCCCGGTTCCGGCAATTTTTTTAAAAGTTTTTTGGGATTTGAATAAATCTATGGAGATTTTGTCAGGGTAAGCAATTACCACTAAGAATATGAAATAAAATAGTTTACATTTGTCTAATCAACATATATTTGCAAGTTTTGTAACAAATCAGTCTCAGTTACAATACTAGTACTTATATTAGTAAAATAAAATCAAATCTTTTATAAAGCTTTAGAAACATTAATAAAATCTAAAAAAATCAAACATATCTAACATAATACACGCATACAACCTATCGAAAGAAATTACGTCTCCCTCTTCCTAATGAAGAGATTATATATTTTAGTAACTATAAGAAAAAAACGAGGTTAATAAATAAAACAGTCCCACCACAGCCACAGCCGCACTCACAACAGTTGTCTTTTAAATTCTTTTTTTCCTTATAATAGGATCTTAAATAGCTAATAACGTCCAAACTCCGGTCGCTCAGTGAGCTGCGCAGGCGATTGCATATGCGACGTTGCCAGCTTGTAAAAACGTGAATTACTACCGCGTATTTTGAATCGAAGATATAACGCGAACAATTTGTTTTAAAAAACCGGGGGAACCGGGTTTACTCTTTCCGGAACCGGTTCTGCACACACATGGAAAGAACCGGGTGCATGCTCTACGATTGGTAGCTAATTTGACAGTTGGTTAAAGAAAGATACGTTATTGAACGGCCGTTAGTGAATGTTATTGCAACTAAAGAAAAGAAGATAATAATAATAATTGTGAGATGAAATTATAACTCATGGAGGTACACCATAAGATGTTATACCAACAGATAATTATAACAAATGATGAAAATTACATAAAATCGTAATTCTATTAAAAATAATAATACACACGCATAATAGTTATGTCGATAATATTAATCTAGGTAGATATCATGCCTAAAGAGTCATAATAATCTTATCTGTAATGTTATAAATAAACTTGTAATACATGGAAACTAAGGCGTCGAGTGGAGTCGTATCAGCTGCAGTAGGTGCATTGTATACGTTATATTATTCGAGAATTCAAGGAAACTACTCTAAATAAAACTTAGTATATGCTCTGAAGTGGAGCGCAACTGAACAATACAAACTTGTAAAATGATATAATTCGTTTAAAATAAATAAGAGTGTAATTGTCACATCAACATTGATAAAATCTAGTTTTCTGTGTGCCTAACAGAATTTGTGAATGTTGAAGAGAAGTTAGCCGTAAGTATTTTTTCAAGATGTATAACAACCGGCTTCTATGACATATCTACCTTTAACCAACTGTCAAATTAAATATTAGGTACATTATTCTGTTTTATTAATTTGATTTATTGTAAAACATGACGTTTCAGCTACTGTTGGTAGCTAATTTGACAGTTGGATAAAGGTAGATACGTTATTGAAACCGGCCATTAGTTATATTCGTGTCAATTGTGTAATACAAAATTTACTTTATGTATTTCGAAAATGGTTAATTTTGCACGCCAAGTGAGTTGCCAGCAGTAACTATATACCACCTATACATATAGAAAATGAATTCATTCTGTGCTTCAAAAAGTACGTTAAGCTGTCATTTGACTGTTATATGGTTTGTCGTTTTATCCCAGCTGTCATAATAAATTTATAGATTTTTGGCATTCGTTACGGGAGTCAGAAGCTAGAAAATCAGTTAACAGGCTTACCCAAGGGTATCGTGATACCCATTAAAAAACCGGCCAAGTGCGAGTCGGATATCTCACACGAAGGGTTCCGTATCATAAACCGAAAAAAACCCCTTTTTTATGGGAGCCCCCTTGAATTTTTAATTTAATCAATTTTTTATTATTTGTTATTGTAGCGGCAATAGAAATACACACTGAAAATTTCAACCGTCTACCTATTACGGTTCTTGAGATCCGCTAACAGATAGACGGACGGACGGACAGCGGATGCTTTGTAATAGGGTTCCGTTTGGTTACCCTTTGGGTACGGAACCCTAAAAACCATATAACATTTTATTTTGCTTAACGCATAACAAGCCTCCTTAGATTTCTTTTCGTAAATGCCTCAATGATTTCGTTTTGTTGTAGTCTACTAACCAAAACAGTACAGTAAACATAGTGTACAACAAACAGTTAAAATTACTTGGCGTTGTGTTGGTGTAGGTCTAGATGATGGGAGGGGCCGTATCGCTCTACCATGAAGTGCCTGGGATTGGTGTTCGACAGCTGGTGGGATTTCGGCCGCCACTTACGGCGGGTAGCGCCCAAGTTGTTGGGCGCGGCTGGGGCGCTGTCAACGCTGCTTTCAAATCTGCGCGACCCGAACACCGCCTGCAGGCGGTTGTACGTGGGGATCATGCAATTGATGGCCCTGTATGGGGCCCCGATCTGGGTGGCTGACCTGACGGCCAGCACCATCACTGTTCTGCGGAAGCCGCAGAGGGCGATGGCCGTCAGAGTCATCAGGGGTTATCGCACGATCTCCTACGAGGCGGCTTGCGCACTGGCCGGAACTCCGCCCTGGGACCTGGAGGCGAAAGTGCTCGCGTCACTGCATAGGTGGCGCGAGGGCGCGCGGGCGCGCGGCGAAAGACTGACGCAGCAACACTTGGAGCTGCGTCGGTCGCAGCTGCGCGAGGTCCTGGTGGCGGAATGGCGGGACAGGCTTTCGAGCCCTACCGCCGGCCTCATCACCATCGAGGCCATCCGGCCAGTGCTCGACCTCTGGCTCGGGAGAAGGCACGGCTCCCTGTCGTTTCGTGCGACGCAGGTCCTCTCGGGGCATGGCTGCTTCGGGAGGTTCTTGTGTCGCATAGGCAGGGAGCCGGACGCTCGATGCCACCACTGCGTCGACTGTCGGGAGGACACGGCACGGCATACGCTTGCAGAGTGTGCAGCTTGGGAGGAGCCGCGCCGTGCCCTCATCTCTGTTGTAGGCGGTGACCTCTCGCTGCCGGCCGTAGTCCATGCTATGGTCGGCGGTGAGGAGTCCTGGGACGCGGTGGTCTCCTTCTGCGAGACAGTTATCGCGCAGAAGGAGGCTGCGGAAAGGGAGAGGGAGATCACAACCGCTCTCCCTGCCCGCAGCAGGCGCATCGGGCGTCGGAGGAGGGCATACGCTGCCCTCTTCCGGCCCCCCTAACTGGGTCCAGGGGCGGCGGACTTGGGGATGTCCGTCGCCCCCCATTCATCCGGACCCGAGGTGGCGGCGCGTGGTGTTCCCGTGCGCCCCTCTTTGACGTAGCGAGGGGAGTTAAACACCTCACTCCCCTCGCCGACGCGAGGTGGCCCGCAGAGGCGGGCCGGCACCAGCCGGGGATTGCGGAAGTCGCATACGTTCCCGCGATCCCCGGCGTAGGTGGGAGATGGAACACCGGGGTGGTTTTAGTCAGTAAGAGTCTGACAGACCCCTCCACCCGCCCCAGGGTGGAGGATTTCCATGAGGATTTCCCCCCGAGATCAAAAAAAAAAAAAAAAGGGCATTCTAATAATATCCAGTGGTACGAGTACGCGCGGGCGCGCAGCGAGCGACTGATGCAGCGAAATATGGAGCTGCGTCGGTCACAGCTGCGCGAGGTCCTGGTGGCGGAATGGCGGCACAAGCTCTCACGCCCTTCCGCCGGCCTCGTCACTATCGAGGCCATCAGGCCGGTGCTCGACTTCTGGCTCGGGAGAAGGCACGACTCCCTGTCGTTTCGTGCGACGCAGGTCCTCTCGGGGCATGGCTGCTTCGGGAGATTCCTGTGTCGCATAGGCAGGGAGCCGGACGCTCGGTATCACCACTGCGTCGGGAGGACACGGCGCGGCATACGCTGGCAAAGTGTGCCGCTTGGGAGGAGGAGCCGCGCCGTGCCCTCATCTCTGTGGTAGGCAGAGACCTCTCGCTGCCGGCCGTAGTCCGTTCTATGGTCGGCGGTGNGGTGGTGAGGTGTACTGGGACGCGGTGGTCTCCTTCTGCGAAACAGTTATCGCGCAGAAGGAGGCTATGGAAAGGGAGAGGGAAATCTCGACCCCTCTTCCGGCCCGCAGCAGGCGCATCGGGCGTCAAAGAAGGGCATACGCTGCCCTCTTCCGGCTACCCTAACTGGGTCCAGGGGCGGCGGTCTTGGGGATGTCTGTCACCCCCTATTCATTCATCAGAACCCGAGGTGGCAGCGCGTGGTGTTCCCGTGCGCCCCTCTTTGACGTCGCGGTGGGAGTCAAACACCTCACTCCCTCCGCGATCCCCGGCGTAGGTGGGAGATGGAACACCGAGGTGGTTTTAGTCAGTAAGAGTCTAACAGACCCCTCCGCCCGCCCCAGAGTGGAGGACATCCATGAGGATTTCCCCTCGATATAAAAAAAAAGGTACAGGTGATAGGTATACCGAAACCAGACCACCGTCATGTAACGGAGGCACTTCACTTGGCGTATTTGTCTAAATATTCGCGTTACTTGGACAATAGAAAATATACCCTAAACTGATTGAAATAAAAGTTTTTTTTTTTTAACAAACAATTACTGCGAATATTTGTGCAAATAGGCCAAGCGAAGTGCCAGTATTATAAGGAAACACAATTGCTTAAGACTATCTAGTGTTAGTCACCGCGCAGCACCAGCTACACTAAACGTTATTAATTGTAACGAATGTTACAATTAATAATTGTATATACAATGAATAAAGGAAATTATAATAATAATCATTTATTTAAAGACAACAAAGATCCAATGGGTCTAAAACCTATGTTAGTACTTAACTAATAACATCGACAATGTACAGGTGACAAGTCATCTCACCAACGGGCTGTCATGTCTCCCGGCTATAGCGCGTAGAATGCTGTTGGGGCTGCCACGGAGTCTGTTTAACAGCGAGGCCGCTTTCTTACGCCGAACAGCATTCACGCAATCGGTACGTGCTTCAGCGAACATAGATGACGCGCTACAGAACCGAGGCACACGCAACAGCACTCTAAATGCGTTGTTATACTGGATCCGCAGAGTATTGTAATAAAAAACTTATTAAAAAGACAAAAACATTTATTCGCAAATATGGAAAAGCAATATGTGGATGTTGTACAATCATGTAACTGTGATATAATTACAGTTTTAAAAGAAAATATACTTTAGAAATTGTGTGTTATACAACAGCGTTTAGATTCTTAAAAACTTCTTGTTAGGTCTGTCCCGCAGGAAGCTTTTGGGATATGCGTCAGAAATACCTATTTCGCTATGTGTTAGGATCGCGTGAAAACGTCTGCACTTGGGATGGGAATGTGCCGACAAAATAAATTCTGCGACAGAATGACTGAAACATGTCCTATATTTTGCATGCTGACCCATAACTCTATCAACCTACAATACGGTGAACCCTAATAGTTAAAAATCAATTAAAACTAAGGATTTTCTAACATGAGACTAAACAACGCATAAATTGTGGTGTGTTTGTTTACAGACTAGCATCCGCGAGTGACGAAGAATCATGAAGAAGTTCCGCTCACATCGCGTAAAAGTAGAACACATTAAAATTAAACCAACAAAAAGTCGCTCTAACGAAATTGCGACATATGCAAAGCGTTCTGGAACATCCGGGGTACAAGGACATCTGTACGAGACCAAACTTCTTAGTTTAATATACTTCAGAGCTATAAATGACGAAAATATTGAAGAGTTTCATTTAGCTACAAATGTAGACCAGTTAGGTTCGTTCGATGACATTTGTTTTAGGGCTAAAGTGAAAAACGTCTACAAGCCCTTCTCAGTGTTCATACAAGCGAAACACAGGGAGAACGATTCAGTGCTATCACTCAACAGTAAAAGTGATTTGGTAAAACACTTTAAAAGTTACTTGGACATTAGAAGCAAATTCGACCCCAACAAAAAAGATGTGCTGTTCGATGGTACATATAGTACAACAGAATGTTTTTTCGTGATTTACACAACCGCAAAAGGTGATCGACCTGCACGGAAAGATGAAAGTGGTAGTGCAACATTTTTAAATGCTTTGATAGGAACAGAAGTCCTTGGCTCTAGTTTACAACCATTAACAGATAACAGTAAATTTACAGAGTTAAATCAAATACTGTTAGAAGAAGAAATGACGGCGCTAGCTCGACTGATGGCGAAGTGTATTCATGGAGAATTTAAGGATATCCAAATGTTGATGCAGGAAGAGCTTGTGTCACGGTACCACGTTATCTTGGCGCAACAAGTTTTCGATGTGTCCCAGGATCAATCTGGAGCACTCCGCGACGCACGCTTTCGACAAGATTTCTTTGATATCAAAGAAGGACTTGTGCAGTTATTTAAAGAAGAACTGTGTACAGAGATTTTGAAAAGGCACAAGTTCGTCTCAAGTACTTCATCCCGTTTAAATAATTGTTTTTCTTGCTGCGGCGTCTCTGATATCGTCGATGAATACCAAGAAATCAAACATTTGATTACTTACGAAAACAAACAATTTGAGTTTCTTGATAAAACGGGATCAGAACGCTACAAACCATTTCTGGACAAAATTAATGAATCACAAGAGACCATCCGAAGAACAGTTGAAATAGCAGTAAAGCAGAGCTTGCCATCACTACAATTTAGAGTGCCGGCTTCGTTTGGCAATAAAGATTTAACAATGAGAGGTGGTGACGACAAAAAGGAAAAAAGATTAATTGACTTATCATCAAAACTTGTGGGGTTGATAAAAGAATTGAGAGACAGTAATATTGTCACGTTAGATGAATCAGTCGGTCAAAGATTGAAAGAGGGATTTCTACAACTCAATGGTGGCATAGCGTCTGCTGTTGGTAATTTACTGGTTCTTGATGACGACACCAAGCTGCTCAAGTTCAATGGTAATTACGGATCACTAGGAAAACTAGCCTTAAAGTTATTTGATAAGCTGAATTGTGAAATCGAAAACTTACATGAATATAAATTTGATGTGCAATTAAAAATATTTCCGAAACTTTCGTTTGAGCCTGACCAATATACCAAAAATATTGTGAATGATTTTTCCAAAAAGTTTCTATTTTACACAAGCCAAGCCAAAGAGGACAAAGTAGAGAAAATGTTAATAAACGCAATTAAAACAAAACTAAGTAATCGTGACGACATTCATACTAAAAACACTAAAGCCAACACAATATTTCTTAAGTATCATGATGCAATACAAAAATGGTGGATAAAAAAAGAGGATAAGTCTGAGTATCTTACAAAAAAAGGCAGTTTGTATATAAATGCGGAAAAAGATGCTTTAAGTCAGCCACTGGTGACCTTTATAAATATGATGCAAAGAATAAATAACAAAAATTACGTTTTCACTGACGATGCAGTAAATTCAATAAAATTAGATGACCAGCTTTCAGGAACTGTTATTGTTACGAAGAATATTGAACTTACTGTTGCAAAGCTCATAAATCATCTTATTAAAACCGACTGTGTGGCATTAGATATGAAATACATTTTAAGTCTGTCTACATATGACGCCGAATTATTACAGACAGAACTAACCGATATGAAAAAAGAAAACACACTTGTTATTGCTTGTGATAAAACAATATTTGACGCAAGTCCTAACATAAACAGAATTTCAAAAGTCACAAAATCTTTAAGAAGTGAAACGGCAATTATTATTCTTAATGACCAGGACTCCGTTGAAAATGCAAAGAAATATTTCACACTAAAAGACAACGTAATAACGGATGAAAGAAACAATTTAGTTGATATGCGCGAAGAAACGCAGAACAGTATCTTAGAGAACACAAACGTGATATTTCAAGGCGTTGAAGTAAGCTCCAAGCAAATTTTGGATGACGCACCGCTTGGGCTAGTGGGAGAGCATGTGTTATATAAATTAATGCAAAATTACCCAAATTTAATAGGAAAACCAGTTTGTCAGTTATATGACAAAGGAAAATTATACATCGAAAGATCGGTGAAATGTCTTAAAGTAGTCAATCAAGCACTTGACACAAATGATAGAAAAGTTGAAGAAGGGGAAACCAAGAGTATCTCAACGCTGTACGACCTCAGAGATGACGTAGTACTTGTCATTGGAGATCCTGGAATGGGAAAGTCTACTTTACTAACCCAATTGTCCCTTAAGACGAAACAAGTTGATAAAACAGTTTGGATATTAAGAATTAATTTATTGGAGCACTCCAAACAATTCTTCGAGTGGCAAGATAAAAAAACTGTCATCGATAATTTGAAAAGTTTAAAATTTTTGTGTCAAGTCGCACTCAGCGAGGGAAGTATCAAAAAGAACGATGTACAAATAACATTAGAAGAATTAAATGGTACCGTTTCACTCAAAGATTGTGACGGTGACGAGTGGACTGTATTCGAGTTGAGAATGTTCCTGCACTATTATAATACAAAGCAACTAAAAATCTTATTCGATGGATTTGATGAAATCTGCCCTACCTACGTGCGTGAGGTGTTAAGTTTAATAAAAGCAGTGATGAATTTACGTCGGAAACATAAAATATGGATTGCTAGCAGATCTTATGACAAAATTATTACAGAATTAGGCCTCCAATTTTTATACAGAATGGAACCCTTAAATAACTACGATCTGGACTTATATTTATCTACATTTTGGGAAGAAAAGAAGTTGTTAAAGTTTTATCAAAAAAAAATTCGACATAACTTATGGGACTTTATTAAGTTTCTGTCTAAAAGCGATGATTTACACATGTTTAAGAAGAAAAGTCATTTACCGAATGAGTCAATTAAAGAGAAACCGATGCTTGCAGTTTATTTGAGCTTATTTAAATATTTAAAATCATCACATACATTTCCCGGTTGTAAAGATCTGTACAAAGAACCCGCGTCAAAATTCAGCGGACTGGTCGCAACTCCGTTACACCTAAATATGCTGGCTGAACATTTGTACAATCTAATAGTTGGAAAAGATGCCGATTTTGACATGGAGAAAGATAAAAGCAAAAAGACGACTTCGTCTTTGTGTATCAATCTCGATGAGGACTGTGTTGTAGCTTCGCGACACCCAGATATGTCAAAAATCGACAAAATTGAGGAAAATTATGATAATTATGTAGGTGACAGTGATACAACTATTAAATGGGATTTAGATGTTAATTTATTCGAAATCTACGAGAATTTCCTAGAATATAAGTTGAAAATACGATTTCAAGAAAACCAAACTGACGTGTACATACCGTATATTAGAGAGCAATATAAGAGAGAACTTGCCGATACTAAAGACAAGCTCAAAAAACTGGCAGCATACGTAGTATATAACAAACGTTTATTAGACAAACACGAGTTGAAGCGCTGTGAAGAAATAATAGACAAGCTGAAAGAGGGAGAAGAGAAAACAGACATAATCTGTAATGTAGTCAACGACATGCCAATTTTTGTACACTCGACGTTCGCCGAATACTTCGCGGTCGAATACATTTGCGATTTAATTAAAAGTCAACGAAACTTGAAAAATATGTTCAATTTTATATTGAACGTAATGTTTTTTAATCTAAACAAAAATGTATTGGTCATATTAGACGCGAAAATATACATAGACGATAAATTGACATCCATTATAGAAAAAAACAAAGGAATTATATTTAGATTGTTACTGGAACAAGGTAAAATAACTAAAAATAAACATGCGTGCATTAAGTCATCTCTATGTGAAGCGATACGACTTGGCTTGAGAAATTTAGCGTTTTTGTTACTATCAACAAGCGAGGAATACCTTTACGAGGGAAATTTAATGGATTTCATCGAAATAGTAAAAGAAACGAATATGCTTATGATCGCTGTTAAGATGGGATTTGATGAGTTACTAATAGAAATAGTCAATCGAGTGAGAATGATCCGTGAATCCAAGTTAAATGTGTTACTTGAAAATATTGAGATTTTCGATAAAAATGAGAATCTGGCCGGAGAAAGTACCAGCGAGCTAGTTCAAAAATTACACGCAAATGTGTGGACACGTATGAACATAGTTCCAGATTGGGAAAATTTGCGAGAATTAGGTGGCCAAATATATTTTATTTAGTTACCAAGTATATGGAGTGTCTGTGAAACAAGGAGACATTCCTGACACAGATATTAAAGGCGAGTTTTTTTATGCGTAGTAAACTCAACCAATGGTTAAAATTGTGGTAAAATCGTTAAAATGCGTTTTTCGATCAATTGTTAGTTTTCAAGTAATATAATAATATTATGTAGGTATGATTTCGTTTGGCGAGTAGGTGTCACTGTTAAACAAGCGTCTGTCTTTGATGGTGTTTATTGGCAACTAATTTAAAATTATTAGTAGTTACATCATATTAAATACGAAATAAAAATATAAATGTAGGTATACAGACATGATGGTTATTTTGATGATAGCCCCGATACATTTTGCCTCACGGCATGCAATATTATCTAATATTAAACAGATATCTAATATGAGACAGATTATTTAAACTACTCATATTATTCAAGAATTAGACACAATGCCAATAATTTAAATTAAAAAGGAAAGAAAACAAAAAAAGGAACAAATGTCAATAAATTAAACTACAACTGTCAACAAAACGATAATAATAATCAAAATTTCCGTTTTTACAAAATACAAATGTCAACAAATTAAATTAAAATTACAACAATTTCCATTACAAATGTCTCAATTCAATCACAAAGAAGCAGCACACATTAACACAAAGTTTTGTCACTAACAAAATCTTTAATTGCGTAGTAACACTTGTCCAGTAGCAGTTTTGTTAACTTTTTCTTAAAAAACTATGATGGGTAATTATTTTAAATGAATCGGTAGTTTATTATATATAAGAGGTCCCATGGTAAAAATATTTTTTTTAAGTTAAGATATTTGGTAACCACCTGTACACAGTTGATTTTTATATTGTGACCTTATTGGCCCTGAGGAGCGTTGTCTTTTATCCACTAGTGATGTGCACAGGTGCTTGTTCGTCCTAACGAATAGGGAAACTTCTAGTATATACAATGATGGCAAAGTAAGGAGGTTCTCTATTGTGTCACCTAACTTTTTTATCCATAATTTAAAGTGCTATAACTTTTTTTGTCCTAATCATCATTTGTCCGAATGATAACTTACCCGAACTTAATATCACATAATATCACATGCCATAACATTGAAATCCCTAAATATTATATGTCCTAAATTCGTTTGTCATAAAAATTACAATCAATAATATACAAAAGACATAAAACTGTTTTCAATAAAAGTTATAAGTCCTAACTTCAAATTACATAATGTGCAGCATGCAAGCAAGCATTCAGCATGCAAGCAAGCATGCAGCATGCAAGCAAGCATTCAGCATGCAAGCAAGCATGCAGCATGCAAGCAAGCATTCAGCATGCAAGCAAGCATGCAGCATGCAAGCAAGCATTCAGCATGCAAGCAAGCATGCAGCATGCAAGCAAGCATTCAGCATGCAAGCAAGCATGCAGCATGCAAGCAAGCATTCAGCATGCAAGCAAGCATGCAGCATGCAAGCAAGCATTCAGCATGCAAGCAAGCATGCAGCATGCAAGCAAGCATTCAGCATGCAAGCAAGCATGCAGCATGCAAGCAAGCATTCAGCATGCAAGCAAGCATGCAGCATGCAAGCAAGCATTCAGCATGCAAGCAAGCATGCAGCATGCAAGCAAGCATTCAGCATGCAAGCAAGCATGCAGCATGCAAGCAAGCATTCAGCATGCAAGCAAGCATGCAGCATGCAAGCAAGCATTCAGCATGCAAGCAAGCATGCAGCATGCAAGCAAGCATGCAACATGCAGCAGGCATGGTTTCTGTCACGGCTCCGGCGCTGCGGGGCTCCGGCGGTCCCACGCGAGTTTATCGTCGCAGATTGATTGTAAAGCTCACCACCGCAGCTTCGGCTTGCTGGCCGGCTTCGCCGGCCAGCCTCAGCCGCGGCGGCGAGTGTTACAACCACCTGCTCCTCAACTCGCGGCCCGCCTCGCCCCTTCGCGCCTACGCAATTTTAAATTACACTCTAGGGGTAGGGCAGACAAGACTGCGTGGAGTCGGATTTACAGCGATTCGTTTCTGTCACTAAAACCTATTTATTAGCAAATGTTTTAGGACTAAAAAAATTATTATAAATGAAAATTCGGAATAATACATGTTATTTAACACAATACTTAGGACATATGACTTTAGCTCATGTAAAATTAGGAGATTCAATAATTATAGTACTCGATATTATGACAGAATACTTTTAGAACTAAAGATAATTCTGTCAAACAAAATTTCGGGATTTTGAACATTATGGTTACTGAAGTTTATAGCAAAGGTGTTATGGATAATGATTTTCGGACAAACAATTTTAGGAGAAGTAAGGGAGTACCAAGTAAGGATCCTCAGAGATTTAAAAACAGGCTTTCTGTAGTTTTAAGACCTGTCATTGATACGGTCAGTGGCTAGCTTCTTACTTGCTTGAATCATCGTGGACTGTATGTATGACTACTTAAGTATTAAAATGCTTCAACAGATCATTTCTTTTGTCTACTGATTGAAAATAGCCCATTAAAGAAATTTAGGTGCCAATAATTTTCAACCATGATCCTACTGACCTTCTATTGTAAGTTAGTAGGGTTTTAAACTTATTTGTCACATTAAGATTACTTATACCTACCGATTAGAATGTTTTTTATTAGAATGTAACTTTTAAGGAATAATTAAATAAAAATATGATAATGAATAATAATTATGATTTTTTATTTCTGTCGTAACTCTCGTTGGTTTAGTGTTCACGAGCGCTAGTGCTGAACATGAGTTCCTAGGTTCGATTCCCAAGTAAAGTAGGTAAATAGGGCTTTTCAACTGATTTCTCGATGATAAAAGCTGTTTGATGGCTACAAAAATTGATTCTTGTTTTAACTGGCACAGTGTGGCGAAATAAAAATCCAAAAAATACTAAATCAGTCTGGATTGCAGTCAATGGATTCTGTGAATTGTCCTCACTATTATGCATGTGTTAGATTATTTAACTGCAAAAATATCTCATGTTTATTTACTTCTAGCTGCCGCCTACGGCTATGCTATTGAGTAAGTCGTAAATTATAATTACGCGCCAGAATGAATGTCAGGTACATATCGACATTAGTTACTACTAGCGCCATCTAGTATCGAGTAGCAGTACTAGTAGAGTCAAGTACCTTTTAGACATTTCTATGCCAGAACATTCTACACTTCTCGATATCTGGTCAGTCGGCACCGGTAGTTACGAGTACTTTCCAGATGCTTCTATAGTAGAAGGTTCTGGAATTATTGATTGACCTATATAAGGCCAGCGTGGTCCGCGACCGAGTCAACCAGTTCGATCCAGCCCGTCCCTAGCTGTCCTCTCCCCAGCGACGCCCTAAGCCGAGGCCCGTACCCCACAGGGGGTGCCCTTAGCGTGTAGTCGCTTAGTTTGTAAGTTTTTTATAAGCCCTGGCTGGAGGCTTTAATATTATATTAAGACCACCACAGGCAAGCCCGGTTAAGCAGTCGACAACCTTATAGGTTGAACTGCGAGAAGCCACTCATAATTTTTTTTTTAAATTGCTCTTACATCCAAACTTTCCGTTCCATCTTTCAATTTAGTTATTTCACGATTTTTTCCACACTCGCCCAAATATTTACTGGGTATTTTTGCATAACAAGCCAAAATAAAATCAAACCTATTCGTGGTGGGGCGCAGGGTCGGACTGGCCATATATTCGAGCTGGTTTTGCCAGCCAGGCCCTAACTTACGCTGGCCTCCACGATCCTGGGGCTTGCCGCAATCTAGGTGGTTGGGAGGCAAGAGGCCCGAGCAGTCTAGGGCCCAGCTCTTACTGAAGACTTACCAAGACCTGCATATACTATGAGATAGTTCATCCATGGTATAAAAATCTTCGAACTCGCTTCGCTCGCTCTTACATTCAACACACTCTAACGTCTTCAGCTTTCCTGCATTATTCAAAAAAGTTTAATCTATTTAAGGTAAAGGAAAATCAAACCTATGCGAGATTGGGTGTAAATTTACGAGCTCGCAGCGCTCGCTTTTGAATTCTACATTCTCTCAGTTCTTGATCTTAATTTCCTGTATGAGTCAAAAAGTCTCTTCTATTTATTTATTTATATGAATGGCTAAAAGAAAATTAAACCTATTCGAGATGAAATGAGATAAAGGTTGCAAAGGTTTGCAATCTCACTTCGCTCGCTCTTGCGGTCTATACTTAATTCTTCAGATTTTCTAAATCAGTCAAAAAAGTTTCTTCTCAGTAAGTATGAATTGTTAATAGACAAATAAAGAATAATAATAAAGTGGCAACCAGCAGGGTTGCCACTTTATAATTTATCATTTGTTTATAGCATTATTTTCCAATATTATCTCATGTATCATGCTATCGCCCCTGGCTTACGGTTTGTCAAAGTCAAAGCATTCAAACCATTATCAGGTACTTTTGAATTGTCAAAGTCAGTCTGTCAAAAACATGAAGCTATTTGCACGTTCCAAAGCGTAGATCTCTATGGAGAAGAACGTGCAAGAAACTCCACGGACACTCTTTTAAATCATTTTATGTTTACAAAAATCCTGGTTACATTAACCTTGTTGCTTCTATATATGGGAACAATGTAAAGAAAGAAAAAACAATTTATAGTATCAAATATTAAAATGAGGCAGTGGCAACCAAGGGATGACCAGTCTCCACTGACGGCGCCCGTTCACGAACATGACGCGTGCATCAGCACCATTCAGCTCAACCATTTTGAAGGGAACTGAATGATCCGATACACGCGCCACCATCAGCGAGACATTGGAGTGAGCGTGACACACCTCAACTGCCCCTGCTATTTCAATTTCAAACAAGGAAACTATCTATTAACATAATGGTGGGTAGCCACCCGGGCTCTTCCGGCCCTGCCCGACTCTAGCGGAGTGCGATTGAATTCGCTGCATCCGACTATCAATAAATTTGAGAATCCAAACTCTTGCCCACATTAAATTTTAGTCTTCACCGCCACTTAATACATATATACTTTACATTTATCTACTTGAGAATTCAAGGAAACTACTACAAATAGCACATTGTAGTTGACTCTGAAGTGGTGCACTCGCGTAACTTACTAGTCTGCAGTGTTTACAGTGATAAATTTTGTAGTGTAATAGTCACATCAACGTTAAGTTTAATCTTGTGCTTCAATCATTTAGTTTTATGTGTGCATATCTCAACGAGTGTAAGTATTTTGAGAAGCAGTTAGTCGTAAATAGGTACTTTTTGCGAATGTTTTTGTGAATTTCTATTTTGAGGTTACGTTTTCATAAATATGTGTCAGTAACATACTGAGAAATTGTTAGTTTCTTGATTCTATTGTATATTATATAACACCTAAATATAGATAAAAAACTTGTTGTTTTTTGTCTCCGATGAGCCGTTTGTCCTAAAATTTAGGTCATTCATGTTAGTTTTATGTCATAACTCGTTAGGAAAACTGTTGGATATTCCCATCGCTATCTTCGTTACTCACCGCGTAGCAACAGTTGTACTGAGCTATGATGTGTATGTGTGTGTAATGTTTGTTTATTTTATGGCAATGCAAAATGACGCACGAACGTTGTGGAGCATTCTGATAGCAAAATATAAATAGTCGAGAATTTACACTGGTAATGTGTTCAATATTTCAGAACATAAGAATCAAATCCTGTGTATTCTGTCAACATCTCACCGTGTCAACTAAGGTGGTGTGAGTACTTCATGCTCGCTCCACCTCCAGTCGATTCTGTCAACATTTCGTTCACGCTCAAGTGATCACGAGGTGACCTGTCAGCTCACCTCGTGATCACTTCACCCAAGCCTTCACTTCGACATGTTTACAGCATCGACCGGACACGGTAACGGGCTGTCATTTCATCTGGTTTACTTATGATAAGCAGAAAAAAATATTTGCACAATTAACATTGGCATAACGAAATTCAGCATAATGATCATTACGCATAATATTATGAGGCATAAATGTTTTGCCATAAATACCTACTGCTAGCATAATAATAATGAAGTATATTTTTATAAAGCATAATGTTATAAACGCATAATAATATAAACACATAATGTTTACCACCTGCGCTAAGATAGTTCAAGCTCCTATTTAAGAGTGGTTAAAAAAAAAATAACCACGTCACGCCTTTTTTTTTTGAGTTCGGGGGTAATCCTCATGGAAATCCTCCACCCTGGGGTGGGTGGAGGGGTCTGTCAGACTCTTACTGACTAAAACCACCCCGGTGTTCCATCTCCCACCTACGCCGGGGATCGCGGGAACGTATGCGACTTCCGCAATACGCCTTAGCCTTCTAACCTAACCTATCCGAGTCGGGGTACTCTGAGTCGGGGTGTAAACCTTAATGACGTTTTTTATATTATATATTAAACATTAGACCATGAATATTAGACGAATAAATATTATGCCTTTATAATTATGCTAACCTTTGCATTATGCCAAAGCATTATTATGCAGCAGTATTATTATGCTAATAAAAGTTATGCGAAATCGTTATGCCAAACTATATTATGCCATAAAATTTTATGCCAAGAGGGGAACTACCATTTCATCTTCGTATGAATTGACAGCATACTTCATGTTCCCTTCAACTATGCTTTCACGGTGAGAGTTTTTCAATGGGCGCTGGTAGCCCCCTGCCGCCATTTGTTTTTTTCCGGTCGTTTTTGGTGCTCGATAAAACATTTATGTATGGGTAGAGGACACTCAAACAAACAAAATATGTTAGGAACATGGTGCCCTAAAGTGTACTACGTTGCTGAGATATATCGAGGTACTTTACCTCGATATACCTCAGTATGTTACACTACATGCATGCACGCTATGTCAGAATAATGAAAATCATTAAAAATTAACTAATCACGTGCTTATATGCAGTAGATCGTATTCAAATAAAAGTTTTTTTTTCTTCATTTATTTATTAGGGACATTTGTAATCGCTATGCGTATGTCAGTCCCATAGTACCCTAAATACACATTAGTCATATCTGCTCCATGAACCTAAACAGACTCTTCGCATTATCGCCATTTACTTGAGCCAAGATTTTATTAAATGTGCCTACTTCAAGTCTGTTCAACCTCAAGGCCCTAAACAAATCATTTCTCCCAGACTCATACCGAACACACTCCATCGATAAGAAATAATAGTTTATTTATATTAAATACTATTTTTTTGCGATTGCGATGAGGGTTTTTAGGAAAGTTTGGTTTTGGCGTGTTCTTATTTTTACTTTCTTCCAATGAATGATTAAATCGAGCTGAGAACTATTTTATTTGTCTGTCTGTCTGTCTGTCTGGCCGCGGTTTTGCACAGATTCACTTAGCACTAGAAAGTTGGAATTTGGCATGGGTAGACATATTAATCACGCCGACAAACTGGTCAAATCAATTTTTTTAGGGTACACGCAAAGCGGCGATGTTTTTTTTATCGTCTATCCCATGGTGTGGGGTGTCGTTAGATAGGTCGTTAAATTAAATATTGAGGATGTGCAAATACCATTGTTTCATCCAAGGATCCGTTTGCGAAATATTAAGCTATAAAATGCGAATTTTTGTTAGCGTCAAGTGTTCCCCTCCCCTCTTCCAGCTAAACGATTGTTTTTGGAGACGTGAAGAAATTCATGGTAGTAAAAGTACAGGGTGTATTTTTGGGACGAGACAGCTAGGGCAGGTAGCTTAACCGTTATAGGTACAAGAAAACGTTCCTACATTCGTACTGATTATTTGGAAAAATCTCGACAGCGTGACACTTTAGGGCACCATGTTCCTAACATTTTTTGTTTGTTGAAGTGTGCTTTACCCATGTTTAATCGTGAACCGCGATTTAAAAAAAATAAAAAAATGGCGGCTGGGGGCTTTAAAATTTAAAAAAGATTTTTTGAAAAATGACCAGTGGCTTCCCTTTTGGCTTTCTTAGACTTTTTTAGATTGACCATTCCCCTTCTGAAACCACTGTGCCTAAATTTTTGAAAAAAAGGCAGATGGTATTTACTTTAGATCAAGAAAAACCTTTAAAAAGTCTATGATTTTAAAGTAACAGGTAAAAAACATATTATTCGTTCGGAATCCTTTGCACGCGAGTCCGACTCGCACTTAGCCGGTTTTTGTCATGTCCACTATTTCGAATTCCGACACAGCGAAAATTTAATTTATCGAAAAAAATTAATTGCGAAATTTGGATAAAATACATGAAACATGAGTATTTAGGACTTCAGCTATCATTAGAAGTAGTGTCATCATATTGACCATTGCTGGTATGTAACTTAACGAGAACGTAGGTAAAATAGAATTTTATGAAATTTAAATGAATTTAAGCACACATGCGAAAACAAACCAGCGGTATCTTTTAACTCAGAGATAGTTGCTAACACCAGGTTAAATAATAAATAAGTATTTCATATACAACATGTTCCTTTTGATATCCCATAACTTTAAGGTTACATTCAACACACATTCACAATAGAAATAATGTTAAATGTCTGAGAAACATGGGTTCCAAACTCATATTTACGCAGCTAACACCAAACTTAACTAAGATCATTCCAAAATTGTCACCAGTATAATAAGTATTTAAGTAGGTACCTAAAAGTCATTGATAAATAAGATCAGTCACCCACTCATCATCATCTGTCTAGCCTTTTCCCAACTATATTGGGGTCGGCTTCCAGTCAAACCGGATTCAGCTGAATACCACTATTTTACGTGGAGCGGCTGCCTACCAGACCTCCACAACCCATTAACTGGGTAACACGGTACTCCTTGGCAAGACTGGTGTCAGACTATCTGGCTTCTGACTATCCGTAACGACTGCCAAAGATCTACAAATGATAGTCGGGACCAACGGCTTGACGTGCTTTCCGAGGCACGGAGGAGTCTCGGTATGTTAAGATAGGTCACCCACTAATTAAAGTAAAAAATACGACGTTATCGTTTTTCAGGTAAAGTCGCTTTAGCGCAGTTTTGTCGAATTATTTTGTAGGAAAAACGTAAAAGAAAAAAAAAATTGGATTGTAAAGTATTTTATATGCTATTCGATTCTCTTAGGTGGTCTGAAAATACCATAGAGTTATGGGATATCTAAAGGAACACGTTGATAAATGCGAGGGGGCCAAACGACGCCAGACGTTAATTACTAAGCAACTTACCTCGGCGCAAAAGCGTCTGCTTACGCGATGTGACGACATAAAAAAATGAAATCCTGCACCAAAATTGCTACAAATATGTCCTATCGTTTGCATGCTCACCTACAAATCAGTCAACCTCGATTGAAGTGACTGGTATCGCAAGTGGTAAACGCATGTTGTTAAAAATACCCTAAATTTGAACTTTTAACGTTCTAAAAAGTAACTTAAGCGTATGAGTTGTAATGTATTTATTTATTTACAGACTAGCATGTGGCGAGACGAAGAATTTGAGAGGAGTTCCGCGTACCTGTAGGACCATTAACAATACCAAATAGTCAGTGTAACAAGATGAATAAATCAAGAAACAGCACCCCTAAAACCTACAAAAAACGTTCTGGAACATCCGGGATACAAGGACATCTCTACGAGACCAAACTTCTTGGTTTAATATACTTCCGAGCTATAAATAACGAAAATATTGAAGAGTTTCATCTAGCTACTAATGTAGACAAGTTAGGTTCGTTCGATGACATTTGTTTTAGGGCTAAGGTAAAGAACATCGATAAGCCTCTATCAGTGTTTATACAAGCGAAACACAGGGAGAACGATTCAGTCCTAACACTCAATAGTAAAAGTGATTTGGTAAAACACTTTAAAAGTTACTTGGATATTAGAAGCAAATTTGACCCCAACCAAAAAGATGTGCTGTTCGATGGTACATATAGTGGAACAGATTCTTTTTTCGTGATTTACACAACCGCAAAAGGTGGTCATGATGCCCAAAAAGCTCAAGGTAGTAGTGCTAGATTTTTAACTACATTGATAGGAACAAATGTTTTTGGCTCCAGTTTCCAGCCATTTACTGACAAAAGTAAATTTACTGAGTTAAATCAAATACTGTTAGAAGAAGAAATGATGGAGCTAGCTCGACTAATGGCGAAGTGTATTTGTGGAGAATTTAAGGATATCCAAATGTTGATGCAGAAAGAGCTTGTGTTACGGTACCACGTTATCTTGGCGCAACAAGTTTTCGATGTGTCCCAGGACCAATCTGGAGCACTTCGTGATGCACGCTTTCGAAAAGATTTCTTTGATAACAAGGACGGACTTGTGCAGTTATTTAAAGAAGATCTGTGTGCAGAGATTTTGAAAAGGCAAAATTTCGCTTCAAGTACTTCTTCCGGTTTACGTCATGCTTGCTGCGGCGTTACTGATATATTTGATGAATATAAAGAAATCAAACATTTGATTACTTACGAGAACCGAAAATTTGAGTTTCTTGATAAAACAGGATCAGAACGCTACAAACCATTTCTGGACAAAATTAATGAATCACAAGAGACCATTCGAAGAACAGTTGAAATAGCAGTAAATCAGAGCTTGCCATCACTACAATTTAGAGTACCGGCTTCGTTTGGCAATAAAGATTTAACGTTAAGAGGTGACGACGACAAAAAAGAAAGCAGATTGATTGATTTAACATCAAAAATTGTGGGATTGATAAAAGAATCGAGGGACAGTAAAATTGTCAAGTTAGATGAATCAGTCGGTAAAAGATTGAAAGAAGGATTTCTGAAGCTTAATGGTGGCATAGCGTCTGCTGTGGGTAATTTGCTGGTTATTGATGACGGTACCAAGCTGCTAAAGTTCAATGGTAACTACAAATCACTAGGAAAACTAGCCAAAAAGTTATTTGATAAGCTGAATTGTGAAATTGAAAACTTATATGAATATAAATTTGATGTGCGAGTAAAAATATTTCCGAAACTTTCGTGTGATCCTGATGAATATACCAATGATATTGTGAGTGATTTTTCCAAAAAAATTATATTTTACACATCCCAAGCTAAGGAGGACAAAGTAGAGAAAATGTTAATAACCGCAATTAAAACAAAAGTTTGGAGTCGTAGCGACATACTTTATAAAAATACAAAAGCTAACACAATATTTCTTAAGTATCATGATGCAATACAAAAATGGTGGATGAAAAAAGAGGGAGAGTATCTTACAGAAAAAGGCAGTTTGTATATAAATGCGGAAAAAGATGCTTTAAGTCAGCCACTGGTAACCTTTATAAATATGATGCAAAGAATAAATAACAAAAACTACGCTTTCACTGAAGATGCAGTAAATTCAATAAAATTAGATGACCAGCTTTCAGGAACTGTTATTGTTACGAAAAATATTGCACTTACTGTTGCAAAGCTCATAAATCATCTTATTAAAAACGACTGTGTCGTATTAGATATGAAATACATTTTGAGTTTGTCTGGTTATGACACCGATTTATTACAGACAGAACTAACCGATATGAAAAAAGAAAGCACACTTATTGTAGCCTGCGATAAAGCAATATTTGACACAAGTTCTGACTTAAAAAAATCAAAAGTCACAAATATTTTAAGAAATGAAACCACAATTATTATTCTTAATGACCAGGACTCCATTGAAAAAGCGAAGAAATATTTCACACTAAAAGATAACGTAATACAGGATGAAAGAAACAATTTAGTTGACATGAGCGAAGAAACACAGAACAGTATCTTAGAGACCACAAACGTGATATTTCAAGGTGTTGAAGTGAGCTCCAAGCAAGTCTTGGATGACGCACCGCTTGGGCTAGTGGGAGAGCATGTGTTATATAAATTAATGAAAAATGACACAAATGTAATAGGAAAACCAGCCTGTCAGTTATATGACGAAAGAAAATTATACATTGAAAGATCTGTGAAATGTTTTAAAGTAGTCAATCAAGCACTTGACACAAACGATGGAAAAGTTGAAGAAGGGGAAACCAAGAGTATCTCAACGCTGTATGACCTCAGAGATGATGTAGTGCTTGTCATTGGAGATCCTGGAATGGGAAAGTCTACTTTACTAACCCAATTGTCCCTTAAGACGAAACAAGTTGATAAAACAGTTTGGATATTAAGAATTAATTTATTGGAGCACTCCAAACAATTCTTCGAGTGGCAAGATAAAGAAACTGTCATCGATAACCTAAAATGTTTAAAATTCTTGTGTCAAGTCGCACTCAGCGAGGGAAGTATCAAAAAGAATGATGTACAAATAACATTAGAAGAATTAAATGGTACCGTTTCACTCAAAGATTGTGACGGTGACGAGTGGACTGTATTCGAGTTGAGAATGTTCCTGCACTATTATAATACAAAGCAACTAATAATCTTATTCGATGGTTTCGATGAAATATGCCCTACCTACGTGCGTGAGGTGTTAAGTTTAATAAAAGCAGTGAAGAATTTACGTCAGAAACATAAAATATGGATTGCTAGTAGATCTTATGACAAAATAATTACAGAATTAGACCTTCAATTTTTATACAAAATAGAACCCTTAAATTACGACGATCTGGACTTATATTTGTCTACATTTTGGGAAGAAAAGAACGTATTAAAGAAAATTCATCTGAAAGGTGTTCGAAATAACTTAAGCGACTTTAGTAGGTATATGTCTAAAAGTGATGATTTACACATGTATAAGAAAAAAAGTCATTTACCAGATGAGTCAATTAAAGAGAAACCGATGCTTGCAGTTTATTTGAGCTTATTTAAATATTTAAAACCATCACTTAAAAGCCTCAATTGTAAGGATCTTTACAAAGAACCCGCGTCAAAATTCAGCAGATTGGTCGCAACTCCGTTACACCTAAATATGCTGGCTGAACATTTGTACAATCAAATAGTTGGAAAAGATGCCGATGATGGCCATGAATTAAAGGAACGAAACTCGGCGAGAGATAAAATCAAAGAGACATCTCCGGCCATGAGTGACCGCATAAAGTGTGCCAATGATGACTTGTACCATCCCAAGACCAATCCTAATGAACGGGAACCGGCGGGTGAGAAATCAATAGAGGCGGAGAAGGCACGATGCCTGGAGTTGTTGGCGATTTTGATGGGAAAAGATGCCAATGATGACCATAAACTAAACGAACGGAACTCGGCGAAAGATAAAGGCAAAGAGGCATCGTCGCCTTTACACATCACCATCTCTGAGGTAATGTTGCCTTCGCTGTCCGAATCTGTCCTGAAATTTTGGGTGTCTCGCGAAGCTACACTTACTGTGATTCCGAAAGTCACCTTGGAGCATCAGGAGTCGGAAAGTGATGTCTTCAAAACCCTTGTAACTAAAGAAAATTATGTCGATGACAGCCATACAGCCATTAAATGGGATTTAGATGTTAATTTATTCGAAATCTACGAGAATTTCCTGGAATATAAGTTGAAAATACGATTTCAAGAGAAAAACCAAACTAACATGTACAAACCGGATATTAGAGAACTATATAAGAGAGAACTTGCAGATACTAAAAACATGCTCAAAAAACTGGCAGCATACGTAGTATATAACAAACGTTTATTAGACAAACACGAGTTGAAGCGCTGTGAAGAAATAATAGACAAGCTGAAAGAGGGAGAAGAGAAAACAGACATAATCTGTAATGTAGTCAACGACATGCCAATTTTTGTACACTCGACGTTCGCCGAATACTTCGCGGTCGAATACATTTGCGATTTAATGAAAAGTCAACGAAACATGAAAAATATTTATAATTTTATATTGAACGTGATGTTTTTTAAACAAAACAAGAATATACTGGTTATATTGGACGCGAAAATAAAAATAGACAGTCAATTGATTTCCATTATAGGAAAAAACAAAGGAATTATATTTAGATTGTTACTGGAACAAGGTAAAATCACTAAAAATAAACATGAGTGCATTAAGTCGTCTCTATGTGAAGCGATAAGACTCGGCTTGAGAAATTTAGCGTTTTTGTTACTATCAACAAGCGAGGAATACCTTTACGAGGGAAATTTGATGGATTTCATCGAAATAGTAAAAAAAACGAATATGCTTATGATCGCTGTTAAGATGGGATTTGATGAGTTACTAATAGAAATAGTCAATCGAGTGAGAATGATCCGTGAATCCAAGTTAAATGTGTTACTTGAAAATATTGAGATTTTCGATAAAAATGAGAATCTGGCCGGAGAAAGTACCAGTGAGTTAATTCAAAAATTACACGCAAATGTGTGGACACGTATGGACATAGTTCCAGATTGGGAAAATTTGCGAGAATTGGGTGGCCAAATATATTTTATTTAGTTACTAAGTTAGTAGGTACGAGAGCAACTCATGGCTAGTATAATGACATACTGCATGGTTCGATCTTCGGGGTTAAGAGCAGGCACTCTAAAATAATTTCTACGCAAGCTCCGCCCCATGCCCCCCACTCTCCGCGCTTCATTTCCCGCGAGCGAGCCGAACGTCGCGCGTCGCCCGAATATTGTAACTTTATTGTATTTTGATTTTAGAATAGCGAACATAGATGGAATAGAGACACCTTTATTTAGTTTTATGAAATAAAAAGTTTTCGCAATTACGAAATTTTTATTCAACACTAACTACACATACTTACACAAAACATCGTCAAATTAATGGTTACTTTTTTTTTATTTTATTTGATATAAACTATTTGACTGAAATATGAGTCGAGAAATCTGCTTTTTTTTTAAATCGTATTTAGGGGTACATATTTGAATATCGAAGATTAAAATATCTACGCTTAAAATATCGATGTTCAGAATATCGAAAATTAAAATATCGATTGTAACAAAATATNCTGAATATTAATGCAAATTAACATAAAATTTAGGGAGCCTCCTCTTAAAAGGCGCTTAACGAGGTCGAACCGTGGATGACTGCCCATGACCATACATAACATACCGAGACTCCTCCGTGCTTCGAAAAGCTCGTGAAGCCGTTGATCTCGGCTGTCATTTGTACCTCTTGATCTTTGACAGTCGTTACGAAAAGTCAGAAGCCACAAAATCTGATACTAGTCTTGTCAACGCGTACCGTTTTACCCAGTTACTGAGTTGTGGAGGTCAGAGTAAATACTGGTACTCAGCTGGAATCCAGTTAGACTAGAAGTTGACCCAAACATAATTGATAAAGTCTAGGCAGATTGAGTTAGTAAGTATGAGTACCTTTTTATGGATGGGAAATCATCAAACTACTCTTTCCACTCTGGGCGGAGCGGAAGGGAGTGTCAGACTCTTGTCTCTTACTGATTAAAACCCATCCGTATCCACTCGCGCCTTTAAGAGATGTCAACATAGGAGAAAGGGCCCGTTAGGGCCAGAGCCTGCCAAGTTTGCGGAATTTGTTCGGAAGAGTCACCGCGGCCCTGGAAAGCAAAAGGCTTTAGGAGGAACACGGATGGGTTTTAGCCAGTAAGAGTCTCACACGCTCATTCCACTTCACCCAGAGCGAAAGAAGTCATTTGATGATTTCCCATAAGGATGGAAAATCATCAAATGACTTCTTTCGCTCTACTATAACTATAACTCTCTATAACTATGTCAAATCAAAATCAAGTAAGTAAATATTGCTGACGTAATCACCAATCAGACCCTGTCTCCTATATAATCAAATATAAGTTTGTACAGTAAGGACCCCTATCCCCCTTTCCCACGCGGCCCTTTTTTTTAAGGAAAAAAAAGGGCCGCGGTGACTCTTTCGAACAAATTCCGCAACAAGTAGGTATAAGTACCTACATTGTGTGCCGGTTAAGCAAGGAGGCACACCTTGCACCTTTTTTTTTTTTTTGACGATGACCACTCGCAGTTCAGCACACTAAGGCTGGTCACTGCTTAACCGGACTATCCTGTGGTGGCCTCAAATGAATTTAAGGCCCCCAGCCAGGGCTTACAAACTAAATTAAAAACTACATGACCGCTCGCTAGGGGCATCCCCTGTGGGATACGTACCTCGGCTTAGCGGGGTCATTTTGGGAGGACAACAAAAGACAGGCTGGGTCGTAATTATACACCTTGCACCTTGCACATTTCTGGCCTAATAAGAAGTGGGTTCGTTCAAGTATTACACGAGAAAGGGGATAGGGGGTCTTTACTGTATTTATTTTTGATGACAGGAGACTGGGTGGATCTGATTGGTGATTATATCAGCAATATTTACTTACTTGATTTTGATTTGACATAGATAGCCAGCTTTTCAGTGATTTGGCAATTAAGTTGGTTTTATTGCTCTCACGTGGTGTTTCATGGTTAAGTAAGACATTGCCGGAGTGGGAGAAATGGTCCCACGCGAGCTAAAACTATACCATGGTTAAGGACTAAGATCCCAGAGCTGCAAGACCTCCCTTATTTTCTCCCAAACAAAACGTGAGGGATACAGTAGTGTTACTACTATGTACTATTAATATACGCATTCCAGCTAGCTTGGGCCGACGACGGCCGATTTCCAGGTATCAGGCGCTAAAGCCATTGAATTACTTTTTTTAGCCTGGTTGCTGATTATAAATATGCGAGTAAGAACGAGTAAGAACCTAAATTTATTTAGAAAATGAATCTAAATAAATTTAAGTAAAACGGCGATGCCGTTTTTCCTCACATAATATTATATTAATTTTTGTATACCAAATTTTGTAAAACCATTATTTGAAAAGAGTAACTATGGAGTTTCTTGTCCGTTCTTCTCCATAAGAATCAACCTTTCCGAATGGACATTAGAGTCACATTATCAATGCAATACTATTATTTTACTGAACTGTAAAGACGTTCAAAAGTGCCGTTTAATGGCCTAATTGAAATAAACGTTTTGACTTTGATTTTAATGTATGTTTACAGAATATTGTAAGATAATTAGTAATTAATATATTTTGACGACAGATTAGTCATTGTATTAGTCTAAGAGCTGGTCGCCACCTCGAGTGAGATTCTATTCACAAGGCTGAAATACGGGCATAGTTTATTTAGTAGGTGCAAATAACGAAAGCTAAAGTTTGCCAGGATTTGGGAGGATGCAAAATTGCCTCCTTGACTACTGGCCCAATCTAGCAGGGATGCCAATGTTAAAAATACATACTAACACTATCCCACATATTTTGTTATTGAGAAAATAAGGGAGGTCTGGCAGCTATGGGATCTCGGTCTATTACGTAAGCATAGAAGGGAGGGGTGAGAGCTATGTTTACTATCGCATTTAGCTCACGTAATACTTGCACGGCCCCGTTTACTCACCATTACACTAAGATTATATTGATTAGACCTATTTATAAATTTAATAGTAGATACCTTGTGTTTAAGAAATATTTCTTTGATTTCAAGTGCTTATTTTTGAAGTCAAAACGTAACTATGGTTGACGCCAGATTTGAAATTTGCAATAACGGTCATTGACCCCCTACATGTATTGACATACTTCATTCCGAAAATAAAGACATAAAGCTGTCCTGAATGGACATTGATCGTGATCCTTTACATTCTCTAGTAATGAAAAACGATTCAATAATTTTTTGTCCACCTACAAAGAGATATTTAAGGACAGGGCAATGACTCGTTATTGCAAATTTATCGGGCGTCGACCATAATGCAATGTCAGTGGGTTCTATAAACAAAAGTTTTCGGCTACTTATTAACAAAAATAATGGATTTATTTTATATATCTACTTTGTCCCATCACTTCAGCGACTAAGGGACTCACCAGAGAATGGACAGCAGCGTTCTCTGTGGTTCTGTGCTTTGCAACAGCTACACAGCGATCGGCAACTTGCCTGCTAAGCGTGGCAAACTGGAGATACAAAGCCCCCCGTTGGGGGAGGCCTATGTCCAGCAGTAGACATCTATCGGCTGATATGATGATGATGATATATTAATTATAGTTATTTAGGTCCAGTGCTTATTTGGCCAAATATTCACTTGTGCGCTATTATTGTTGACAAGGGTGCGTTTCATAGCGTATTAACTCATTTGGTCTAATTTCATTTTATTATCGTTCATAAGATCATATCAACGTGAGATATACCAACTGTTGATATAATTTCTTTACATTTAACATTTATTTCTTTTAAAACTTATTTAGTATAACGTTGTTTGATATAATGTTTATGTAATCGAAAATCATTTGGTCTAACGTTTATGTTTTTATATCTTTTGAGTGGTATGTCAAACGATTTTATATTTAATGTTTGTTATGCCTATAAAAATTAGTTAGGTATTTTAAAATTATATCAATCGTTTAATATAATAACTAATCGTTATATTAAATAAAATTATAGCTTCAGTTGTTATATGTTATAAATATTAGAGATTTTGTTGTTATATCATCTATTACTTACCCGCAATACAAAATATGGTTTTTATAAGGCATAAGAGTTACATCTTCATTCCTCACATTTAGCTGGTTGTAGTAAATAAGTTCCGACCTATGTTAATTTTATGAGCAATGCAATCGATAATTTAAAACTTTATGTTTACAATTTAACCTAACTTTAGATTAATAATATTATATAATTAATAATAATAAATTATACACTTATAATTATAAAATTACAAAACATTTATGTATTTTTATTTCTGTCGGTTTTGTGGTCACATGCGCTACTGCTTGGCATCAGTTACTGGGTTCGATTTCCGGGTAAAGTGAAATAGGTTTTTTCTATCTGGATATCATAACCGGAGTCTGAAATTCTGCCTGTTTTTTGCTAATGGATAGCCAAGTCCTTTCTGACAGGCGGTATGTTGTAAAGATCCGTAACCCTGTGAGACATAATAAGCCTATTTCATAAAAACTTTTTGAATATGACCTTTATTACTTATGATTAACAGATTCTTAATTCGATTGCAGCAGAATCTCAAACGTTGGTAGACGATGCCGATGCGAAGTGGCCGTAACATTCTCCTTCTATCAAGTAAAGGGTTCTTAATATTCTTTTTTTTGAAGAGTTTCCTTTTAAAGTCTGAAGCAGTACGTAAACTTAGCTTCCGGTTATTTTTTTAAATTAATAAATTTGAAGATGTAGTATTGCTTAATAAAACAAATTAGATAGGTACTAGGTATTTATTAAATGGGAGGGTAAACAAAACTTTTTATCTTTTTTTTTAATTTGTATAAAATAATAACATATCAAGATTTTTTGGTGATTATTAAGCAATAAAAGTCAGTCAAAGTCAGTCATTATTTCGTTTTAGCACAATCTTTGCACTCTATCTTTCACTCTGAACGATTTTCAAGCATATCTTCTAAGGAGTATGGATGGTTTTCTCTTGAGAACACGTCGGTGATCCACGATTCGGGCATGGGCAGCTTGTCAACCAGGAACACGGGTACTTCTGACTTCCGCTGACTTGCCTTCACGTCCTCAGCAAATGAGTGGGTTATCTAGAAAACAATAAAATCAAAAATCAAAATTCTTGATGGCAAGAGACCGGACGACATGTCGTCATCTTCCATTGAAATAATTCCATGGAAAATGGGTAGGCCTTTAGTGCGGGATGCTACTTGTGTCGATACTCTTGCGCCATCCCATCTTCCTAGCTCAAAGTGCTGTGCTGGCGCTGCCGCTGCGGCTGCAAAGAACCTCAAGCGGCGGAAATATAATAATCTTGTTGGTAATTATACATATTTTCGAGTCGTTTGAGGTTGAAACTCTCGGGTCGTGGGGTCCGAGTTCTCATAACTTGTTTCAAGATCTCTCTCTTCTCTTCGCGTGACCCAAGGGCTGGCTTTTACCTTGGTCAAAGAAAAAGCATTGCCATACAACGTGGCAATACCGCCAGTCTTTTGGGTACACTTCCAGTCGACAGCGATGCGGATGAATTTTTTGACTCCATGTTTTAGGGTTAATTTAGTTAGGAGGTTTTTTTTTATTTCTAGGGTATATATGTACTTAGTTAAGTATTTATGAAAACAGTTGTAAATATCTATGTAAATTCTTTAAATTCCAAAGGCTTGTGCTTAAACGCTTACCAGAAAAGTACCTATTTTACTACCAAAAAAAAAACATTTTGCCTACTAGAATGGATAAATGCTTACCAAAAGGTGAAGTCGGAGCCCCGCTGGTTTAAAAAAAAAACAACCACGAAGGGGTCTGTCAGACTCTTACTGACTAAAACCACCCCGGTGTTCTATCTCCCACTACGCCGGGGATCGCGGGAACGTATGCGACTTCCACAATCCCCGGCTGGTGCCGGCCCGCCTCTGCGGGCCACCTCGCGTCGGCGGGGGGAGTGAGGTGTTTGACTCCCCCCGGTACGTCAAAGAGGGGCGTACGGGAACACCACGCGCCCCCAGCTCGGGTCCGGATGATTGGGGGGCGACGGACATCCCCAAGTCAGCCGCCCCTGGACCCAGTTAGCTGCGGGCCGGGAGAGCGGTCGAGATCTCCCTCTCCCTTTCTGCAGCTTCCTTCTGCGCGATAACTGTCTCGCAGAAGGAGACCACCGCGTCCCAGGACTCCTCACCGCCGACCATAGCATGGACTACGGCCGGCAGCGAGAGGTCACCGCCTACAACAGAGATGAGGGCACGGCGCGGCTCCTCCCAAGCTGCACACTCTGCAAGCGTATGCCGTGCCGTGTCCTCCCGACAGTCGACGCAGTGGTGGCATCGAGCGTCCGGCTCCCTGCCTATGCGACACAAGAACCTCCCGAAGCAGCCATGCCCCGAGAGGACCTGCGTCGCACGAAACGTCAGAGAGCCGTGCCTTTTCCCGAGCCACAGGTTGAGCACTGGCCGGATGGCCTCGATGGTGATGAGGCCGGCGGAAGGGCTCGAAAGCCTGTCCCGCCATTCCGCCACCAGGACCTCGCGCAGCTGCGACCGACGCAACTCCAAGTGTCGCTGCGTCAGTCGCTCGCCGCGCGCCCGCGCGTCCTCGCGCCACCTGTGCAGTGACGGCCAGTGCGCAAACCGCCTCGTAGGAGATCGTGCGATATCCCCTGATGACTCTGACGGCCATCACCCTCTGCGGCTTCCGCAGAACTGTGATGGGGCTGGCCGTCAGGTCAGCCGCCCAGATCGGGGCCCCATAAAGGGCCATCGATCGCACGATCCCCACGTACAACCGCCTGCAGGCGGTGCTCGGGTCCCCCAGCACCATCCCCTTCTAACCTAACCTGTCCGAGTCGGGGTGCCGCAAGTCCCGAGCTCACTTAGCTCGCTCTTGCATCCAAGGTCTCCTAGTAACAGAAGTAACATTGTATTTCAGGGAAACAAGATATGGTGAGCATTTATCCATTTTGTTAGGAAAAAGAATATAAATACAACACGTACAATTACTCTGATAAGTGTATAATTATTGGAACTTAAAACGTTGTTCTTTAGGCACCTCGATATAGAGTAGGTTTATTTTATTTGAAGTTAACATATTTTACTTGGTACGCATTTAAATTGTAGCCAATTTCAAATAGACCATTTACAGGAACTTTTGAATTGGCAAGCTATTACATATCTTACTATTATAAATGCGAAAGTTTGGATGGACGGATTGATGTTTGTTACTCAATCGCTCCGGAACGGTTGCACGGACCTGAATGAAATTTGGCACAGAGAAAGATTATAGTCTGGATTAGCAAGAAGGCTACTTTTTAGCCCTGGAGTTTGTTCCCTAGGGATAATTTCTGCCATTTCCGCAGGGGAAGCCTTTAGCAGAATCTTGTGTAAACTAAATGCCACTAAACTGTTCTACGCTGTTTATTTTGTAATGATTGTTTTGGCACATATTCTCATAAATTGTGGTCATAAAAAAGTCGGTGTTAAAATACGAAGAAACAACCAAAAAGACCTTCGTACTTCCGAAATTAAAGTTATTTTTTTACTTTGTTGTGTTTTTTTTTTATTTGGAAGTCGGTTGTATTTTTTGGTAAAAATGTTTTTTATTTTACAATTTTTGGTACACACCCACACCCACACCTAACGCGACCACAGGAAAGTCACAGGAAAGTAAAACACGCATTTTCGTTTACATGGGTGATATATTTTCTATTTCCTCCAACTATTTTTTTGATTTAAAAACCACACTACTGAACCGATTTTGATAAAATTTCAAATTGGTTCATAAATGACGGAGTTATGAGGTAACAAAAATTTAAAAAAATACAACCGATTTGGGAGCCTCCTCTTTTTTTTGTAATTCGTCGTCGTAGTCGTTTTTTTAGTCGGTTAAAAATGGGGGAAGAAAGTGACGTTAAAGAACACTACTTTTCGGTACCATCATAGTTGCATATTTAAAGCATATATTATTATTATTCTTATATTATTATTTAAGTAGTATGTATTAGTATGATATTAATTTTAGTCATATTTATGTATAGTATGTTATATTTAAAGTTTTTTTTTGTCTTTTTATCTTTTACACACGATGTCTACATCTCTTTTATTCGACTCTCCTTTCGCAGGTATGCTGGAAGAGATTTCTTTAGAAATAAGCATCACCTTTGTACCTATTTTTCTGTTCCCTTCTTCTTATCTATTTGTTACATGTGTGTACATAAACTGTTAAATAAATCAATAAATAACGTTAAAAATGCACTTGCATCAAAAGTCCGACGGCAAAAAACGACTAAAATGAAATTTTTATCATTTCTTTTAATTAATTTAATTACATTTTTTAAATCTTCTCCTGCCCTTTAACATGACGGTCACATAAAATACGACTTCACTTACTTAACGGCATCCACCACCTTGTTTTGTTTTCTAAACTCATACTCTCGAAAAAACATTACCCTCCTTATAGGGCAATCGGGTAAAAACGGCTGATTTCGATTTGTGCAAAATACCACGCAGTACTATGAAATGAGGAGTTGGTGATTACTGTTGTCTATGGGCAGATGCCCAGGTAACAGTAATCACCAACTCCTCATTTATCTGAAATACCATAGGTCTCACTCACATGTGCATTGCCATGCCAGAATGAAGCTGAATCATCTCATGTGCCTGTGATTCCTAGTTCGATCCAACCCGTCCATAGCAGTCCAGCCCCAGCGACGCCCTAAGCCGAGGCCCGTACCCCCCAAGGGGTACCCTTAGCGTGTAGTCGCTTAGTTTATAAGTTTTCATAAGCCCTGGCTGGAGGCTTTCATATTTATATTAAGGCCGCCACATGCAAGTCGACTGCATAACCGGCAGTCGACAACCTCCTAGGTTGAACTGAGAGAGGCCATTCACCACAAAAAAAAGTGCCTGTAATTATATCGGCAGTCACAGCCTTAGACACACAGACATAACAGCGCCGCTTACCGGTAGATATTATAGCCACTGAAATGTTACCTTGAAGCCTTCGCCCCTCTTCCTCCGCAGGTAGTTGAAACAGCACGCTCTGAATCGGCGCGTGCCGCATGCGCGCGCGCACTCGCTGCCGCACGAGTCGCACGCACACCATACCGAGCTCACTGTAACCACCACACATTGCTGAAGTCTGCTAGACAAGAATTATGAGTGTAGAAGGCCTCTGATGGGCAAACAACCCATAAAAAAGCGGTTGTTAACGCAGCTGCTGAAAGGTGGGGTTGTAAATTTGATCCCCGGCCGGAGAAAGATTTTTTTTTTGTTATGGGTCTGCTCATGATCTTGTACCTCGCTCTATGGATGAAGTGTATAACAAGCGTGCTGAAAACCTGGTCTAAAGACTCAACTCCTATTTTATGGAGCTCCTAGACTATTCTATTCAAACGTCATCCCTTAAAAAACTTAAGAAGAAGAAGCGGATTGACAGATCACTTTACCTAAATGAGCACAGTGAAATGTTGACAGTAGTGCAATTCTGCCGATCGATTCTGTAAACATGTCGAAGTGAAGGCTTGGGTGACGTGATCATGAAGTGAACTGTCATTCCATCTTGATTATACGGATTGACAGCTCACCTCGTGACCCAAGCCTTCACTTCGACATGTTTACAGAATCGACCGGCTGTAACAATATCACCGAGATACATTTGGTGAACTGAGCTGACAATCCCTCACATCAATTGAAATCAATAGGGAATATGCAAGAAAAAAAAAAGTATCTAAACAGTTTATCTAGAAATATACAAAAAATAATACTAACAGTGAAAATATAATCAAAATTGACCAAAAAACAAATGACATATAACTATTTTAAACTAATAAATCCGTCCCTCTCGCGAAAACGCCGTTTTCTATAGCAGCTGTATAGGCGTCAAAGTATTTGACGTCAGAGTTGGTATCAGACTTCTCTTCCTAGTTGTCAACTTTGAAGCTTTAAAGTTAATCTCTGATGAAGAAATTTAAAAAAATATGTCATATTTGTTTACTAGAACTAATAAGTATTATATTTAGCAAATTAAAAAAATGCATACATATTCCCTATTGAAATGACAGCTCACTTCATGTAATTCAACTAAGTTTTCATGGTGAGTTTCTTTGTTTGTTATCTTTGGTCTCACACGTTTTTCCATAGCACTTTTGACATTGGCAGAATTGTCGACATCGGCATCATTGCCATAAGCAAAAATAGAGTGTTTTTTTTTTCAGAATCGACCGGCTGAATAGCACTACAAAAACATGTGCAAATGGTAAAATATATTACTTACTGCCTATCCATTCGTGGTGTACCATAACCATATTTCATGATGTTATGGTACAAAGATTATCTGTACCTATAAAATTCTTTGTCCTGAATGACTGACTGACGGATCAACGCACAGCCTAAACCACTGATCGTAGAAACCTGAAACTTGGAGAGTGTGTTCTTTGTATAACGTATGCATCCGATAAGAAAGGATTTTCCGAAATTCTATCCCTAAGGGGGTGAAAAAGGGAGGCAAAGTTTGTGTTAGTCCTTGGTCCAATCCACTTCAAATTTTGCATAAACCTTTTTTAACAGAATTGATGGAAGACATGTTTCGTATTTTATTAAAATCCATCCCCGAACGGGGTTAAAAAGAGGTAGAAAGTTATTTTGGCGATGATTTGCTTCGAAGTTGATATCAATATTGATTTAAATTACATTTATTTTGACACTTTTTTGAAAACGCAATCCGATTTTGTTCAAAGAGGTTGAACTCACTTAAAAACATAAGCAAATACTCTTTAAAATTGGAATTCTCGAAAGTCACCGTACTATGTTAGTATCAACCTTTTTTGAAGGTTTCGACTTCGACGCGGACGAAGTCGTGGGCAAAAGCTAGTTTTTTTTTATAAAAACCGTAAAACGGACGCCAGTTTACAATAACAACTTACCTATGAACATAAGACAAAGAACAGCTGTGATTTTCAGCATTGTGTAAGATTACTTATATCAGAAAAATAATTTCTTAGCTCGGAACAGTTCTCCTACTGAAGATGAACTCGGTATGATATGCTATAGTTATCAACCCTGTTTTATATGAGTTAAAGTTTACTCAGCAATATGTGTGGGCGTTGCAGCTAGACAAAGCTCTTTAGCTTAGGATATTTGTTTATGGATATTATTCGATTTGTTTTCCCATTACACTTGTGCAAATGTTACGACTTTATTCTAGCCGTCTGGGGATGAATCACAAGGGTTAAGGAGTCCGACTGCTCGTTAATTTTTCGGAGAGTGAGGGCCTAGCACGAATATTTTGTCGTAAGTAACGTTAAATGGCATAAATGGCCAGTCTCATATGATCAATCGAGCACAAATCTATAGAACCTGGGCTACTGCTGAGAAACTTAAAATGAAAATGCTGTAAACTTAGCACTTTCCCTGACCCGGGATTCGAACCTAACATCAGTAGCGCTTTTAACCACTATACATACCTATGAGGCAGCCGTGAACTGCTACGGAGCAACAATTTTATATATAAATAACATCTAAATATATAAATCTTAAAGGTGACTGACTGACTGACTGACATAGTGATCTATCAACGCACAGCCCAAACCACTGGAGGGATCGGGCTGAAATTTGGCATGCAGGTAGATGTTATGACGTAGGCATCCCCTAAGAAAGGACTTTGATAAATTCTACTCCCAAGGGGATAAAATAGGGGATGAAATTTTGTATAAATCTTAGATTTTCGACTGATTGAACTAAAATTAAATATTGGAGCTACTATGATGAAGTCGGCCGCTTAAATAGGATTTTGATAAATTCAACCCCCATGGGGATAAAATAAGGGATGATGGAGGATGTAAATGTATTAGTTTGAACTATCAGTACCTAATGGAACGAATAAATTAAGACGAACAAAATAAGAATGATATCCCGTTCGAATTTAAACGATTACAGTTTCCCCTAAAAGTCTGCTTTGCCATGACAATAAATAAGTCTCAGGGGCAAACTCTCAAATTTGCGGGTATTGACTTGAGAGAACATTGCTTCTCTCATGGACAGTTTTATGTTGCTTGCTCACGAGTAAGTTCACCCAATAGCTTGATAGTTTTAGCACCTAATGACAGATTAGTTAAGAATATTGTGTACCTACAAAAAACTTTTGTTGGCTCTAATTTTTTACACACGCTAAACAAAAGTAAAGCCGCAAAAAATATACCTAATTTAATAATAATACTTAACGCGAGCGAAGCCGCGGGCAAAAGCTAGCACACTATATAGCACTAAATCGAAAACATTCATGGTCTGGTTTTGGAGACGGCGAGCGATAGGTGGATCGCTGTACGACAGGTCGACGGCGGGTTGTGTTCCACGCGCGCCTCAAAGAGAGGTTAACATAAATGATAGAGCCCGCTAGGGCCAGTGCCTGCCGGGATCACGGAGTTTGTTCGAAAGACGCAAACAGGTAGACCATCTCCCGGAACAAGGGCATATTTAGGGGGTGACAGAGTATGTTTTGTCAAACCATCTTTTGACACTCGGCGTGATACCTACTTGAATAAAAAATATTCTGAATTGTCATCAAACCAAGTAGGTACCTATGTATCCCTTTTGGGATTTTCAAAAAAAAAGGAACTGATAGCTTTGTACATTTTTGCACCCTCGGACCCCCCCGAAAGCTACGCCCGTGTCATGGAATAGGACATCATCGCGCGAGTATGTTCCCTTAGGGTAGGGGAAAGCCGCTTACAGAACCCTTCTTCTTCCAGTCGGTACGCTCTTGCCAGAGCGGTCGTGGTCGTCATGTAGTGTTCCAGGCAAATACGACCTTCGTCACAATTTCTCGCCATTTTTGCCTGTTAGCGGTCATCCTGGCACACTCATGCAATGGGCCTCCCACAGCAGACTTGATTTGTTCTGTCCATTGCAGAAGCTAGTTCAATATAAATCATGACTTCTCAATCCATATCTACGCCAGCGCGACTGCTGAGCGTGTGGTCCTGGGTTCAATTCTCAGGTCGAGCAAAGTGTTATTGAGGGTCTAGATTTGTGCTCGCCTTACGCTAATTGGCCTCGCCTCCCACATAAGTGGGTCCACACGAAACAGACTTGTCTGCACATACAATAATTTCTGAATAAAAACATTCTATCAAACCGACATTTGTCTACATTGCTGTGCAACACAGCAATGCAGACATATGTTGGTTTTAAGTTCAGACCAAATCCTATACAAGTTTAAGGAAATCTGTATCGTGTGGACCGATAATTACATGGGGACTTACAAAACAAAAATAGCGAGCGTAGAGTACAAACTGCTTAACCCAACGTATATTCCTAGGGAGATGCCTGGAAAGAAAGAACCATGAGAAGAAGAAACCATTAGTAGCCATATTCACGAACTTAGAAAGATGTCTAGCAACGCCCACATAATATACTGCTAAGTAAACTTTTGCTCCTATAAAACGGGCTTACCGTCTATACTACGACATTCCGATATCATCTTTAGTAGAGGAACTGTTCCCAGCTAAGAAAATATATCTATCAATACTCTAACAAAATGCTGAAGATCACAACTATCCTTTCACTTATATTTATTGGTAAGTAGACAGAAGTGTGGATTTACATGCAGGACTCGTCGAGCTTGTAGTAAATACCGTGGCTGATGCACCTTTGTTCGAAAGACTTCATCCATAGAATGAAATCGATAGAATCAAAACGATTCTAAAAGCAGGCCCATAAATAAATGAAAACCTTGCTCTGACCAGGGTATCAAAGTTACAACCCAGCGTTCAGAAGTTTAAGAACAAAAACAGTATGAGAACCACGATTGTTTGATAAATGATTTTTGTTCAGTTTTTGTCGACCGAGGTACGGAACCCTAAAAAACATAAAACCTGGCCCCGACTAAGGAATCAAACTTACACCGTACAGCAGTTGCGCTTTTTTTTTCTATGGATGGGAAAACTTCAAATGACTTCTTCCGCTCTGGGTGGAGCGGAAGGGCGTGTCAGACTCTTACTGACTAAAACCCATCCGTGTCTTAAGCCCTTTGCGTTCCAGGGCCGCAGTGACTCTTTCGCACAAATTCCGCAATCCTGGACAGCAGTTGCGCTTACAACCGCTTTTATGGGTTTTCGAGGACAGGTCTTGTACAGACGCCAGCACATCAAGTTTGAACCTAATGTTTTAGCAACAAAGTTGAAAATCTTTTAAAGAAATTTGACAGATTGTTGTAGCTTGATCTGCTGGCATCTGTACACTCATATTTCTTTTCGTGCAGACTACGGCCAGTGTGATTCTGTAAACATAAAACCGTGTAAACTTAGGTGAAGTGAACACGAAGTGAGCTGTCAACCCATACAAATAAAATGAAATGACAGTTCACTTCATGCTCAGAATAGACCGGCTGTAATTTGTGGTGGTTGCAGTGAGCTCGGTGTGGTGTGCGTGCGACTCGTGCGGCAGCGAGTGTGCGCGCGCATGCGGCACGCGCCGCTTCCGAGCGTGCTGCTTCAACTACTTGCGGAGGAAGAGGAGCGAAGGCTTCAAGGTAACATTTCAGTGGCCCTATCTACCGGTAAGCAGCGCTGCTGTGTGTGTCTAGGGGTGTGAGTGCTGATGTGATCACAGGCATGTCTCAGCTTTATTCTGTGATGACAACACACCTGTGAGACCTATAGCTTCGGGATTGGCTGTTATTAACTTTGTTATTAAAAATAGGGAATATGCATAAAAAAAAATACAATACTAACAGTGCATGCAAATATATCTGTCCCTCTCGCGAAAACGCTGTTTTCTATAGCATCCGTATAGGCGACATAGTATTTGACGTCAGAGTTGGTATCGGACGTCTCTTTCTAATATTCAACTTTGAAGCTTTATTACTTCATCGCTGATGAAAGTATTTTAAAAATTATTTCATAATTGTTTACCAGGGCTAATAAGTATTTTATTTTGCAAATAAAAAAACTCCATGCATATTCCCTATTCGTCCCGGCTGTCACTTCCAGATCTTTGGCAGTCGATATAGATTGTCAGAAGCCAGAAAATCTTACACCAGTATTGAAGAAGAAGAAGCACCGTGTTACCCAGTTACTGGTTAGTGGAGGTCAGAAAGGCGCTCCACGTAAAATACTGATATTCAGCTAATTCCGGTTTGACAGATGATTAGTTAAAAAAGACATTAAAAAGCATCGCTTCGCACAAACAGCGCAAATTATGAAAACATGTACCAAATCACTCATCATAAAATGATCAGAGTATAAAAGTAAGTGCCATACAACGTGGCAATGCCGCCAGTCTTTTGGGTACACTTCCAGTCGACAGCGATGCGGATGAATTTTTTGACGCCATATTTTAGGCTTAATTTAGTTAGGAGTTTTTATTTTTATCTCTAGTGTATATAGTTAGTTAAGTATTTAACGAATAAATTTTAATGTGAGTACATATAAAAGTTAGATAACATTGAATTGTAATGTTTATTATTTTCTAGATGATTCACTCGCTCGCTGAGGACGCGAAGACAAGTCAGCGGAAGTCAGAAGTACCCGTGTTCCTGGTTGACAACCTGCGCATGCCCGAACTGTCCACAGTTCGGACAGTTCGGAAAGTCCACGGGTGGTTTTCGCTTGAGAACACGTCTGTGGTCCACCACAGACGTGTTCTCAAGCGAAAACCACCCGTATACCATAGAAGATATGCTTGAAAATCGTTCAGAGTAAAAGATAGAGTGTAAAAATTGTGCTAAAATGAAATATTAAAAATAAAATTAAAATAATATCTAAGTAGGTATCTTATTACTTACTTTAAACAAATCCAAGCGAACGAAGTCGCGGCCAAAAGTCGCGACTTCGTACGCGTATATCCCGTTTATTCCCAATCCCACAGGAATTTCGAGAAATCCTGTGGGATGAACCATTTAGTTAGTAGACTCATGAATCATGATTTTAATAAAAGAGTTGGTTACCATAGTAAGAAGTAACGAAGAAATTATTTCTGGAAATACAGGCGAACATTTGTTTAGAAAATAATGAAGTCTAGAATAGTGTTCGAATCGAAGCCATAAAAAGTAACGTATACCTAGCCTTCGTTTCGTTCCAACTATTATTAGTTCGTTATTTGAAGTTAGACCTTCGACGGACAGGGAAAACTGTGGAGAGGCTTAATATTTAACCTCAAGAATAAAATAAAATATTCTTTATTTCAGATAATTACAATTCATAGGTACCTACATGAGAAATTATTCCTGTCCGCTACAGTCATCAGGATTTATGTGTAACAACTGCTATGTTGGTCTCGCGGTCGCAAGCGCGACTGCCGAGCGTGGAATCCTGGGTTCGATTCCCAGGTCGGGCAAAAGTGTAATAGGGTTTTGGTATAGGAATTTCCCAGTAACAGCCCGGAGTTTGGAAATTGGTGGCGTGATACCCCCGTGCCTCAGAAATCACCTAATCCGTGTCTATTTATATGTATTTTACAAAGCCCGACCGGTGGTGAAGGAAAAACATAGTAAGTGTATACATGTAATTTAGTTGATGGAGGAAAAAAACAATAAAAAGAAATCATAATTTAAAAATCTAGATACCAAAATTGGTAAATTACATGTACAATATTGTACATATATAAATCTATAAAACTCTTCTGTTACTGGTCAACATACAGTCGAAACTAATAGTTGTAGAAAGCTCAAATTTGGCATGTAGGTTCCTTGGGGAGTGTAGGGGAGCACTAACAGAGGATTTCTCGAAATTCCTACGAGAACGGGAAAAAACGGGATATGCGCGTACGAAGTTTAATATAATATGTCACTGTTACTACTATACGCGTCTGTCTGTTTGTATGAACGCGATAAACTCTCAAACTACTCAACGGGTTTCCATACGGTTTCACCAATGCAATGGACGAAGTCATTACGAAAACAAATCGACTGTCTCATACAATAATTACGTTCGCATAACTCGACAAAGTGGTACTGAACAGCTAATTCTATTCTCGTGATTTCGTTTCGTTTTTCGTTGTCACGTTGATCTGCGCTTTGGAACGTGCAAATAGCTTCATCTTTGACAGACCGACCTTCACAATTCCAAAGTGCCTGTTAATGGTTTAATTGAAACAAATAACTTGTTTTATTTTTATTGATGTATTTCGTCATAAGACGTCTCCGCCTATACCTCTGTCCTAGTTACTTGGCCGCTCATAACGCGTATGGTGGCGACGCCGTAAGCGGCAATTATAACGCCACGCGACGCCATTTTGCTTTCAGGAGGCTCTTTATAGTGGCTCCTTTAACGCAATTTATTTATTGTATCATTTTAATGTAGAACAAGAAATTGTCTTTGTTTGCTGTCGTCTCCTGTTTGCGCCAGTGCAGTACCTACCTACCAAATGAAATGATGATGAATAAAGCAAGACGCAGGTAGCGCGTGTTGCCTTTAACCTTCTCAACACCAGAGCATAAATGCATCGGCGTGCTCCCAATGCCAATGCCTTATTTTTCGCCGTACTTTTTGGAACATATTTGTGACGTTTGGCGTACAGGGAACGCGCTTGCTTGTCATGTATACGTTACAATGACGTTCAAAAGGTTAAGAAAGACGTGCAAAGCTGGACATGGCTTTCCTTTAAGCGTCGCATTATCGGCTGATCATGTGTTTCTCGCATCCAGCGGATTCCCACAGTGATCCCAGGCCATCGGTTTACCCTATGGGAGGCTTTTCAACGCTGCATCGTTTGGTACCCGGTCGCCAATCTGACATGCAAATGAATTATAGATACAATTTTTTTCCATATTCACATTCACATCGTGCTAATCAAATTTAGTTACTATTCGAAGATTCGTTTTTGGTTTTGTTTCTATTTTTTACGTTCATTCGGTTCTCAAAATTTTTAGGGAATTATTTTGGGTCAATACGTAACAAGGACCCAATTTAAAAATGCCCTTGTACTTGGCGAGACATTATGCCTACCTACTTATTATACTTACCACTGTTTTGAAGAAACAGTTCCGAATTTATTTGGGTATTATCTACATTTAAGAGTTGCTTGGTATGAGTGTAAATTGCAGCTAATTCCATTACGTCTTCAAATTTACATTGCATGCCACTCTTTTGCAAGAAAAAAAAGTCCAGCGAAAGTGGGGGTACCATAAAGTATCTTCCAAAAAATATTCAATAATAAAAAAAAACATGAGTACATACTTGCTAAAATAAATATTCAAACGCGACCTCATAAAGAGCCTTTCAAACCACCTGAAAACTTAATGCCACTTCATCAACTATTCAACATGAACGTTACACCCGGTGTCATAAGTGAAGCCAGGTTACCGCGGGAAAATAGGGGGCGTGGCCTCCCACCCAACCAATCAGCAACCGGCAAACCAACCGATAATTACTCATTCAACCAATAGGAGCCAAGGATGGTGCTGTCATGGCCCCAATGGAAGAAAGCGCGCGAAATTACCCAACATGATGTGGCATTTTCCATAGTGGTGTAATGTTATGTTTTATTTTAGTTAGTCGAACGGCTTGTTTGATTTAAGATACATGGCGGGATGGTGTTTAAAAAAAAAATTGTTTTTGAAAACTGAAAAATATTTAAAAAAATTAAGATGAATTATTATTAATAAAATATAAAACTACAGTTAGCAAAAAGGACTATTCGCGAAATTTATATCCACAAAAGTTACATTTATTTAAGATTAAGAAGGTAACTGATATTTTCACTTGGCGGATTTAGAAATTTTAAATTTGAATAACGAATAAAAAAATAACGAACGAAAAAAACAAAAAGAAGTTTAAATAAAAAGGTGGTGTCTGTGTGTGTAACTTAAGAAGGAAATCAGGTAGTTATATTCTAAGAATATTTGGGCAATTGAATAAGCCAAGCAAGAACTAGAACCACTAATAAAAAGCTTCAAGAATCACGTAGAAGTAACCTATTTGACTATTCTTCGACCATTAAATATAGTCCATTTAAAACCGCCAGTATAGCTATAGAATAACTACACAAAATTAAAATAATACATGTGAACCGAACATACATACAATACGAACAAAAACAAAAACTCAAATAAAGTGAAAAAAGTGCCTCAATAAGTGAAGACCACGCAGGTCCAAAAATCATGCAAAAACCACCAACCTCCTTGTAAAAGACAGTTTAAAAAGAGAAGGACCAAGGACAACTGACCATGGAGACTGGAATGCCTCTATACTCTCTGGAGTCAGTGGCTTGTCTATTGCGAAGCTACAACCATTTGTTAGCACCGACGGCGCCAGCCTCAACACCTGGTAAGTCACTGGAATAACGTGCTTCTGCCTAGTTTCTGTTTTTTTTTATATTATTGAAAAGCTCGCGTTTATTCACAATAACTGATGGTATGCGGTCGACGATGGAGCACGCTTGCCTAGAAGTAACCTGTTCACTCTTGACTTGATAGACAGAACAGAAGAATTACTGAGAAGGTTAGAAGCCTTTTATTGAATAGATTGTGAATATGTACATATTAAATTTTAAATATGTACTTAATAACTAGGTTTATGCTCTTAAAATAATGCGTCATAAAATTCATCCGCATCGCTGTCGACTGGAAGTGTGCCCAAAAGACCGGATAGAGAATAAGCATTGCCATACAACGCGGCAATGCATTGTATGGATTGCCTTCTGTCCAAGATAAAAACTAGCCTTGGGATACGCGAAAAAGTGTCAACTTCAGCCATTCTAAGTATTCTTATTCTTTATTGCACACACGAAACATACAAATACAAACATAACAGGGCAGCTTATCTTATAATATAAGGTTCTATTCAAATAGGTGGACAAATTTTAACTCAGCGTTCATTTAGTAAGTCTAACCAAAGATATCCAAGCAAAACAAACACTGATTAAAATGATTTTATTTTGATAAAATAATAAATTGCCGGCACACTAGAATAAACACTTCCGTTATGGGTAGACGTGATCACGTGCGGCTGCACATTTTCACTATTAGAATATGAGATAACAAAGACATGGATGTGTTTATGCATTGGGTACACAACATTTTTAGTGTATTTTCGTTAGAATTTTTTTTTCTTGTACTTAAGTAAGTAATGCTTTTTTATTATTATTTTTTGCCATCGCCCTTATTGTTTGTCCATTTTTTTTTTGTGTTGACCACTCGCAGTTCAGCACACTTAGGCTGGTTACTGCTTAACCGGACTATCCTGTGGTGGCCTCAAATGAATTTACCCTGTGGGATACGGACCTCGGCGTCATTTCGGGAGGAGGCGCAAAACGGAATGCGGTCTGTTTTTGTATTTACGAAGCGTGCTGGTTTCCCTACAGCTTTCTTGTATCTGGGTGATGGCGTAGTCGGGTTCGACGAGGGTATGCCGCGGTCGGGGAATCTGAGATGGAGCGTATCGGGTAGCCGATGCGATAAGGGGATTTTGGTGTTTTGATGCAGTTTCGATGAATCGTTGGGATAGACGTTTCATGAACTGCTTCACTGTCGGGATCTTGAGATCGACATGGAGTCGCTCGTTCCTAATGAACCACGGGGCGCCCGTGGCCTTTCGGAGAAATCGGTTTTGAAGTACTTGCAACCTATGAATTGCTACGACTTTGCGTGCGCTATTGGATCACGCGAAGGGTCAACTAAGCGTCTTGAGAGATCTTTAAACAAATAATGCGCATTCGGACCCCACGACCCGAGAGTTTCAACCCCAAACGGCTCGAAAATATAACTACCAGCAAGGTCATATTTTTATAGGTTAAAAATATCGTTGTCTTATTCTTTATTTCTCACAAAACATACTGACACAAATATAATAGGACTGTTTATGTACAAAAGTATACCCAAGTGCGCAACTAAACTTAAAATTCAAACCCTTGCTTGATAAAACTTAACAAATATGTGTACAGCACACAATTTTCACACAAAACAAGATTCACGTAGGTACAATAATTTTACGTGAATCTGCCCTGACTGGGTAACACGGTACCTACTTCTATCGCTTTTAGCGATAGGGCCGCCGGTTGTGTCACCTGTTATGTTTTTCTTCATCTATCTTTTCTGTGACTTAAAATGGTGAACATATTAAAAAAAATATTTTAATTCAGACCTTGATCCATATTATGTTAGTATTATACAAACTTATAAGCTATGTTAGTATAAAAATATTAAAAGGTTTTTTTTTAATTCATATATCTGTTGTACTCACCTGACGCACATGTACATAATGTACATGATGGTGCAACACGGCTTATCACTAATGACCCCCAGAATGCCGATTAAAGATTAAATTAGATTAATCAGATTAGATTTATTAAAGAGTATTTTATTATATTCTTCTTGGCAGACTAGGGTCAGATTTAACGACTGCCAAAGATCTTCAAATGACCGGGACCAACGGCTTAACGTGTTTTCCGAGGCGCGGAGGAGTCTCGGTACATTTACAGACCGACTTCGGTACCGTGCGCGGTTCGTTATTCTTATTATTTAGCCACGAGCTCATTTCGTGAGTGTAGGAGAGAATTCCAAAGGCGCTCATCACGAACAGCAGGTCAATTCTAAACATGTCAGCGTCAAAACGAAGGTGGAGTGAGCTTGAAGTGAGACAGAAAGAAATAAGGAAGAATGTTTATTTGGAAAAAGACAAACAAAAAATTAAATGAATTAAAAACTAACAGCAGGTACCTACTTACATAATAATTAATTAATAATGCAAACAAAATTGAAGTATTATTAATCTGTGCGAGGCCAAAAAGGTCCCATCTCAGCGTATGCTGCGATATTAAAAAAAAATCACTGCGCTGGTACTCTGATAGAGCTGTCATCTATATTACTATACTCTATGGAGCTGTCATTCCACCGTCATTGAATGGACGGACTCACTTCGTGATCACTGCACCACCAAAAAATATGATTCTATTTAGTCCGTCACTTTGATTTTATCGAAAAATAGTGGACACGTATTTTTTGCTTTTTCAAATCAATAAAAAATTATGAAGATAAAGTGCATCAAAGTTCAAGAGTTGAAAGAAGAGCTGCTGACGTCACATTTGAGTATTAAGTGTAAATGTGACGTCACACGAGTGTTCAAACGCACTGTGTCGTCTACAATCTCTGCTTACGTGAAAAAAAAAAGGCCGCTGAAAGACACACGGACGAACGGACAATTCAGGCTTAGTAATAGGGTTCCGTTGGTTACCCTTTGGGTACGGAACCCTACAAATATATGGCCAATATTTTTCTATGATCTTACTGACGGACTAATTCGATTTTTTTAAGTCACACTATTGGGAGGGAAGCTAAGGAAAAGAATTTCTTTGAAGTTTTTTTTAAGACCTCTATCGGGGCGATGTGTAGTTGAAATCGATGTCCGCCGGTAACGTTATGTTCGACACAGTTTACATTTTGAATTTATTCAGCAATGTCACATTTTCTCTCTAATAGACCTTAAGTTTACTTATTTATGGCCGATCACAGACTTATCTAGATTTTGAAAAGCCAAATCGATTTTTTTTTATAATTATAATAATAGCCCGACCGAACTTCGATATTACGGTGACCAATCTCCTAGGAGATTAGCCATGTACGCAGGGGATATTACCTATAGCGCACAGGTATGTGCGCAAACAGATGCACTCTCTGTTCCTTTACTCTCATTATCCGATGGGACGACAATCCAACACGACCGGGGAGAGGTCAGGCGCAGGACCAACGGCTTTACGTAATAGACCGACGAAGGTTCGGTTTCGGCCACAGTTTTGGTTTCGGCCATAAATTAACTGAACCTAAAAAACACTTCTTGACGACTTGTAAAAGTGTTATATTTAACCTAGTTACAAAACAAATATCATTTGTCATTTACAAGATCTCAATAAATTATATTAATCATAATAATATTGTGAACAACTCGACGCGACTTCGTACGCGCACAGTCCGTTTTTTCCCGTTCCCTTAAGACTTTCGGGAAATCCTCTGTTAGTGCTCCCCTACTGAGTGTAGGGAAGCTACATGCCAAATTTCAGCTTTCTACGACCAGTCGTTTCGGGTGTGCGTTGTCTGTCAGTCACTCAGTCAGTCAGTAAGGGAATAATTTTTAACGCGAAGGTTGGTGCTCCCAAAGGAAGTGAATACTTAACAGTGCAAGGGCATGGATATGGCGAGAGAAACGGCAGAAAGCAGAGGGTTGTAGACCAGGCACTTGAACATAATCTTACCATCTGCATCAACACATGCTTCAAACAGATCGCACAGGACAGAGACAATAAGGAATATGCATGTTTTTTTTTATTATCTATACAGTTTATCCAAAAACATACAAAAATATAATACTAGCACTGAAAATAGAATAAAAAAATATCTAAAAAAAAATGAGATACTATTTTAAACAAATATATCTGTTACTCTCGTGAAAACGCTTTTTTCTATGGCAGCTGGAGGTAACATATGGGCGACATAGTATTTGACGTCAGAGTTCGTTCGGACTGTTCTTTTTAATTTTTAACTTTGAGGCTTTATAACTTTATCGCTTCATTAACTGTTTAAGCTTCATAATTGTTTACTACAGCTAATAAGTAAGTATTTCATTTTGCAAATTAAAAAAATTGCATGCATATTCCCTCCTGGGCATTTTTTGGAGAACCCAATTTGGGGTTGCTAATGCTTAGCAATAACCTAATTTTTATGAAGAATGTAACAGTAATTAGTAGGAAATAAAAGACTTTTTAATTTATTTTATATTTTTAATAAAAAGTGAAAACCACTTTTAAAATATTAACAGCCTTATTCATAAAAAACTTTATAATCATTATATAGCTAAAATACTGTTAAGCAGATTCTTTATTCAAAATTATCTATGGAGAATTTGAATTTAGAATCTCTTATTGACTAAGTAACGGTTAATAAGTTTTTTTTATGAATAAGGGGATTAGACTATAAGAGGATCTAGTTTAGGTGATATTGATTTTTGACAAAGTTTACTTTCAAGACTTAGTTTTTAACTCGATAATTATTTTTTTTCATAGTAAATTGTTAAAATAACATAGGTATTTTTTTTTTTTTTTTACCAAAATGTTATTTGTTATTTAATTTAAGAAAAGTTAACTGTGAGTGGATAAAAAATAACCAATGAAATTAACATCTATAGCATGTTAAATAAATTTAAACATGCTATACCAATATAAAAAAATATTAATATTATAAACCTAAAGAAGTTCCGGTTTCGGTTTCGGCCCAAAATCCTGTTTCGATCGGACACAACTTTACGTGCTTTTCGAAACACGGGGTTTTCACTCCACCAGCTTAAAAACTAAACTAACTTTAAAATTATGCAGCCGCAGCTGCTAGTGGTGTATACAGTAGCGGTTTACCAATAGGCTCACTAGGCTAGGGCCTAGGGCGGCAGATTTTAGGGACGGGAAATTTGGGGCCAACTTTTTTATTAAGTTTTAAAGAAATTAAAATGATGACAGACTACACACACACATACATGATGAAACACTTGATGAAGAAATGAGAATGACTGGTAGTGATACTTTCAGGGTAACACATTTCTCGTCCGCATTGTTGGACTCGTATCCGAATTAGAAAAACGGCAGGAAAAACGGAATCAGTTGTAGGCCACAACAGGTTCATTGAAAACTTTTCATTTCTGACCAATATTAGTGAATTTTTATCATCAACCCTTACGGGAAAAGCCCTTTTCTTGGAAGAAATGTATCCTAATGATTTAGAGACTGGCTTAGTTCAAGAATGCATACATTTTTAATGCCAAGAGAAGAATTTGCAAATCTTTTATCCAAATTTAGATATAGCTATTTGAATGGCTCTATGTACCTATACCCGCGATAAATTGTAAGGGTGAGAGCAACTTTACTTGTTTAGAATGGGTAAAAAAATATTAAGAGAGAGATTTATATGTAAAAACAACGGGTTGCACTCCGGAAGCAGAAGTGAAAACTTGAACATTAACGTTGTGCCTCGCTGTGATATTTTGGAATGGTTAGGGAATAACAATTTCGCACGAATTGCTTTAATTATCAGTATTTTATGTGGTAAAATACAATAAGTATTCATTTATTGCGCTATAGTAAATTTAACACTTCAGAACTATTACAATTATTTTACATAAAAAAGTTTATAAAATATTTAACGAAATAGCAGGAGCAGGCAAACATTTTCGCCGCGCGGTAGAAAGAGAGGGGGATATTACTTCCTCTCCTACATCGCGCCGGCGGCGGTATTAACTTACTCTCCGTCTAACGAATTTTCGATCAGGGCCCCAAGTCTGCTAATTTTTATAAATTCGTCATTCCAACACGATCCCATTGTCATTTTGCTAAAAGTTCGTAATCTGCTAAATTATAATGGTCGATCATTGGTCGGTCAATGGTCTCGTAATAGAATCGTGGTAGAATGACATTGTCGTATTGCCATTAATATAAAACCCGTTAGTAGAAACGATTTTTGAAAAACTACTACTAAATTCGATAATTAAATAATGCCAGATTTCTTTTAAATATATTTTTAAATATTATTTATTGTTGTTCTATGCAATCTGAAGTAGTGAGAAGTTCGAAAACAGCAAAAACATGATGAAACTCAATAATATTTTATCTGTTTTGCTGTCAAAGTCAAATGTGTCATTACTGCACAGAGTACTACTATACTGCTTACTGACGTTAAATCTGTTTTTATTTGTAGCGGCCGATGTTTTGCAGTTAGGTTAAGTTAGTTATTTCATTTATTTTCAGTTATTTCACAAAATGGTGCTAATTGAGCAAATTTCGGCTCTCATTGACTTTCTGGAAAACCACAAAGACCTGGCGCATTTATTGATCTTGATACAGTAATTTTTGAAACATTATGGAGGGCACTATGTCCAATCAAATTTTGGTAGGACCCCGATGCATAAAATGCAAGTGCTATTAGAATCTGCAATAAAAAATAGGTATAACAAATTAATCAACCTATTTCATGTTATAAAGCTCTAGGATAATAAATCAATAGACGGGTTTGTATTCATTCTAGTCAAGCGACGGGCTCGACAACGTCTTTTGCATTCCGCCCATCTTTTTTCTCTAGCATCCACTGCGTTGGCTAGCTCGAGAATATTTGCTCGTAGTGAATATATTTCTCCATTCAATATTCCACAAACACGATAAATTATCAAACACTTTTTGACAACAGAGCTAATATAAGCAATGACTGCACAATGACGTTCTAATGGTAGGTCACTGATTAAAGGAACTGTCAACATTTTAGAAGATTACCGCATAAGTCAGTCATTCATTTGTCATTATGTACGAGATTACCATTCTATGCCATTTCTTTCAATGGAGTGTCAGTGGTTGACCATTGGAAAGTCATAATGACGCTATTATATTAGTAGATTACGAAACTTGTCAAAATCCACAATTATGAAATCGATGATAGACCATTATGATACTATTGTAATAGCAGACTTGGGGCCCTGTTCACGTGTACTGACGCGAGCCATCACGTTACCCATCCCAAATAGTGCACAACGCCGCTAGAGAAGTATTCACTTCAAAAAACTTAACGCTTTAGCTGTTTTGTACATAGAGTCAGAACTAATGAACAAGATTTAATTCGTCGATATAATTTTCATGATATTACGAAAAGAAAATCGCGGGAAAAAAAATTGTAATACTTTCATAATTTAACTAATTGAATTTCATCGTCATCATCAGGCAGATTGTTACCAGATTTGTCTAGAGATTATGTGGAAAGAGATTGTGTGTAAAATCCCGCAAACCTCCTTTGAAAAGGGAGGATCCTCCGACCGGGTGGTATTGTGTCTGGTGGACAACTGCCTCATAGTTCATATTCGGACTGTTGTACATTATGTTCAATCACAATGTACAATTGAATATATTGTTTTTAAACTGTAAGTAAGTGCATTATTTTTTTTAAATTAAGATTACCGAAATACATTATGAGTAAAATAATTTTATTGCAACTGTAATTTAAACATTACGGATGTTATTATAATTACTTGAAAATTTGTGAAGGGCTGGCACTGGAACGTGGGGATTAGCACAAGAAAAGAGAGGCCTAGCTCAGCTATGGGGGCGAAATCGGGTTGTGGATGATGAAATCAAATTGATATCGTACTAGTAACCCACTCTGACTTCGCACGGGTACAAGCTCAAACATAGGTAGTATAAGCTCCCATCGGTATTTTTTTTTTCGACAGCTTCAACAAGCGTCATATTTTAACCAATTTACACAACACCTAAACCTTCTTCATGAATCACTCCGTCCATTGGCAAAAACCGTTAGAAAATCACCGTTTGTTTTTAGGGTTCCGTATCTCAGTTGGCAAAAACGGAACCCTTATAGGAGTTCTTTGTTGTCAATCTGTCTGTCTATCCGTCTGTCAAGATATTTTTTCTTAAGAACGCGAAAAAACCAAACTCCTAAGTCAATGCAACCTAAAGGCCATTTATGCTCCGTTTATGGCGCATTATTTGACGCTAGCAAAGGAATCAAAACCTATAGGGTACTTCCTATCTTACAGTACAATTAAAAAAAAGAAATTGGGGATTTGTTTTATCATATTTATAAAAAACATGTTTTGCGATTACAAACTTATATTTTCGGTTAAAGAATTGACCGTGACGTATCATTGATATATCCGTAGGTAATGTGTACTCGAAAAAATCAAGACTCGATCGGAACCCTCGGTGCGCGAGTCTGACTTGCAATTGTCCGGTTTTCTATTTTTATAATTACATATATGGTGATGTGTACCGAGAATATGTATTTAAATACAAATAGGGCTAGTATAGTGTATTTAGGCACTTCCAAACCAATCAAAGCCCCTCTTATATTACAAAAACACATTTATAACACCCAACACATTCTCTGTTAAATAATAGATTTTTCACTTACGATTTGGTGGTGTCATCAACTGAAGAACTACTTTATGTGGCTACAAATAAGGTGTTATTTCAAATGTAGGTAGATTACCCATCGGTTATGTGACCGAGCAGGTGTGAAGGGTCATAAGGTCGTAGGCTAATTGCTTTTATAAATCAATATTTACTTTTAAATCGACATTGGAACTTATTGGTTGGGTTTGTTCGTGGTTTTCTATGTAAGACGTACGACGGTGTGCCAACGATTCATGGTGGAGATCCCACCCATACGCACAGAACGTTTTCGGAATGCTATCATTGTGCGCACAGCTACAAGGAGTAGAATGCCCTGCCGGAGTCTGAGCTTCCTGATAGCTAAAAAACTTGGTGGTCTTCAAGTCAAGAATAGCTTAATTCTAGGAAAGCGTGGTCCATCGTTCGACAACTTCATCGCTTTCCATCAGGAAATATTGTATTCAAATTCGAGGCTACCAATAATCCTACTTCCTACTATATCCTACTAATATTATAAACGCGAAAGTTTGTAAGCATGGATGGATGGATGGATGTTTTTTACTCTTTGACGTCAGAACGGCTGAACGGATCTCGTTGAAATTTGGCACAGAGGTAGATCAAAGTCTGATATTCGACATTCAAGTTCGACATTAACGCGGGCGATAGCTAGTATTAAAATTAAAATAAAAAAGGCCGAATATTTGCCGCTAAAAGAACCAAAGGCCAAAATGGTTACGACCTACGAATGACTCCCGGGACCAACAGCTTAAGGCAACTTGTCTCATTGCCGACGAGGAAGCTTTCAAACATCATACTCGCTCAGCGATACTCGCTTGGCCGTCCAAAGTCAAACTCACGCCGAGAGAACAAACAGCGGCAATTTTACGTATATTGCGGACCGGAGCGATTAGTGCGAGTAATCGCCCGTCGCACAAGAGCACTCGCTTAAAGCCGAGCGACAAAACTACCAGAACTTAGGAAACACTTGCTTCTCGCTACTCGCCAACTCGTATCAAGCTTCTAGATTTACTCGGTTCACGCTGATCGTCGGCGGTGAGACAGTGCCAAAAGGGCTGTACGAGACACGGAGTCTCGATATGTTTGGAATGGTCACCTATTCACACGCGGATGATGGACCTCGCCAAGCATCGACCCTTCCAACCAATCCGCCGAGCCCTTTCCCAGCTGTGTTGGGGTCGGCTTCCAGTTTTTCCGGACGCAGCTGAATACCAGTATTTTACGTGGAGCGACTGCCTATCGGACCTCCACAACCCAGTAACTGTGTAATACAACCTCTTAGCAAGACTGTTGCCAGATTTACTTGCTTCTGACTACCTACCAGTCTGTTCTGTCATTGTCTCACCGTATAAACTTAGGTGGCGTGAGCATGCAGTGAACTGTCATTCCATCTTTTTTGTATGAACTGACAGCTCACTTCGTGTTCGTCGTATGTCTTCACGGTGAAGGTTCACAGAATCGTATAGCAGTAACGACTCAAAAAAAATCAAAGCATTTATTTCAATTGAACCATTACAGGTACTTTTGAATTTTCAAGATCGGTCTGTCAAAAGCGATGAAGCTATTTGCACGTTCCAAAGCGTAGATCTCTATGGAGAAGAACGTGCAAGTGAACGTGAAACTCCACGGACACTCTTTTAAATCAATACTTTTTGCAATTTTATGGTTAGGTATATCATTCGTATGGAAATTATACAAACAAACATATATATTACTAGTGGTCCCGACAGACGTTGTCCTGTCTGAAAGTTTGTTTTTTGTCTGACGAAAAATTATAGAAATCGATTGCAGCGCTACCTTTGGAAGGTAGCGCTGCAACCGATTTCTATAATTTTTAATTGTCCAAGTGTGAATCTAAACCATTTTCGAATTCCCTTGAACACACATTTCAAAACATTTCATCATCATCGGTCCAGCCGTTTAGGAGGAGTTCAGTCAGTGACATACGTACACTAGAAATATATATAGATAGGTATATTGAGATGTAAGAACGATGTAGAAAGACTTGCACAATCAAGCGCCCGGAGTAAAAAAGCAACAATTCAAAAAACAAATAATTAAAATAAACCGTGGCAGCTGAGAGATGAACAGTCCTAGCTGACGGCACTCGCTCACGAATATGACGCCTGCGCTAGCACCACTCGGCTCAACCACTTTGAAGAGTGCCAAATGATCCAGCACCATCAGCCAGACTTTTAAGTGAGCATGATACTCCCAACCGCCAGGGCACATTCATGTCAAAGAAAATTAAAGTTCAAGGTACACAGTACTCACACATGTGCCGCTAATGCATGAAATTATACAACGTTAAATTCATTGAGTCTATAAAATTAAAATTTGATGTTCTTATAATATTCAGCGAGAAGATTAGTGGCTGAAGAGCAGGACCAACATTGAGCCAAGCATTTTTATCTTCAATGTGATCTCCCAACTTATAATATGCTTGCCTGCATAGGTAGTGTGCGTTTAAATTATACAAGATTTAATAAAAAAATTGTTTCATTTAATTCTAACTAGCGGATGTCACGCGGTTTCACCTGCGTAGTTCCCGTTCCCGTGGGAGTACGGGGATAAAATACAGCCTATGTTACTCGCTGATAATGTAGCTATCCATTGCTGAAAGAATTTTTCAAATCGGTCCAGTACTTTTTAAGTTTATTCGTTACATACAAAAATACAAACCTTTCCGTTTTATAATATTAGTATAGATAAAGAAGTATAGATATAGATATCTGGGGAGGTATTTTATTGCAACATTTTAAACAGTACCTACCCCATGAAAGATGTGGCCACTCTAGCAAGTCTGAAAACTGGTTGAGGTTCCTATTTATAGTGACATAGTTTTGTCTATCGCCTCGTTTATTAAAAAGATACAGATTCTAATGTCAAAGGTGTTCAAATGACAGCCGGGATCAACAGTATAACGTGCTTTCCGAGGCAAGGAGTTTTCTCGGTGTGTTAGGAATAGTCACCCATTCACAAAACGAACTCGGCAAGTTTTGTCGACTGTTATTATTTATCTACCTAATAAAATTCGACTAAAAACAAATATATTTTGTGGTCAGCCACGCCGCATCATTTAAAAAACCGTTTAATAATTACACGTTAACCCAACAGTACAGGCAAGGGACGCAAACATTTAACATCAGGTATAACACGGCTACGTAATGAGCCTGGTATTACGCCGTGATGGCACCAAATCGGGTGAGCAGGGGTGGCGACCGCTAGGGCCAGAGCCTGCTAGTGTTGCGGAATTTGATCGAAAGAGTCACCGCGGCCCTGGAACACAAAGGGCTTTAGAAGGAACACGGATGGGTTTTAGTCAGTAAGAGTCTGACATGCCCTTCCACTCCACCCAGAGCGGAAGAAGTCATTTGATGATTTCCCATCCTTAAAAAAAAAGGGGGTGGCGACCAGTTGCGGTAATGTTGGAAAGAGTTACCGCGGCCCTGAAACGCAAAGGGCATTTGAAGAAACTGGGGTCGGTTTTAGTCAGTAAAGGTCTGATACTCCCTCCCGCTCCGCCCGAGAGATAGCGATGGAAGTCATTTGATGATTACCCAACCATGAAATGGCAATTAGCATTTAATAAATATAACTCTTCAAGGCTCATCGGCTGAACGGATTTGAATGAAACTTGGCATACGGGTAGACCATATCCAGCCGGTCGATTCTGTAAACATGTCGAAGCGAAGACTTGGGTGAAGTGATCACGAGGTGTGCTGTCAATCTATATTATCAAGATGGAATGACTGCTCACTTTGTGATCACGTGACATCTTGATTTTGAATGAAAATACCTATTATAATGTCCTACCACATTATAATAGGTATTTTCATTCCGGCAGTATGTTTCCTTGGGATAATGTTCTACTTTCACAAGCGCAAAGCCGCTGACAGAAGTAACAATAAATAAATAAACAATCGGAAAGTTAGACGACCCTATAATGTCAATAATAACACTTAATTAGTTGAACACACCCCTACTCTTGCGAACTGCACGAATTTAACCCCTGATGTTAATTTTGGGGTTAATTCTGATTGCGGTTCGCGTTATTAAATCGGTTTGTAATAATAACTTTCGGTACCTACCAATGATACTATTTAGTTCTGTTTTAGTAACTGAGTTGCTATTTTGTTGAATAAACAACTTTTACTCTGCAATAATGCTGTAATATTTAAATGTCGAAAGATTGTGAAAAGCTAGTTTGACGACAAATTAGCAAGTCAGTTGCTTTCAAAGAGCCGTCATAACTCCTTTTTTTTTTAGTTTGGGAAATCATCAAATGACTTCTTCCGCTCTGGGTGGAGCGGAAGGGCGTGTCAGACTCTTACTGACTAAAACCCATCCGTGTTCCTTCTAAATCCCTTTGCGTTCCAGGGCCGCGGTGACTCTTTCGAACAAATTCCGCAACTGTTATAACACTTACGGTTGCATGACGGCGATCGAGAGATAATATGTTTTACAAGTATCGAGTAAATGCGATAATTATGAATTCGTGGAGTCCACGTTTACTAGACATGTTTACAGACCCAAAAAGCGTTGAATGCAAAAAAGTGCAAAAAGCAGCTTTTAAACGGCTTTTTGTCAACGCCGGTTGTCGCTGAAAACCAGCGCTGTGGCTCTGTCTCGCACACGAGTCCCAGCATTATGCTGAGCGATGATTTTCTTCCCAACTTGCATAACTTTTGTAATTTAGTTTTTTTTTTTTTTTTGGTATGCGTCATGCTTGTTGCAAAACAACTCTTTTTCTTTCTTTTGAAATAAGTAATAGGATCTCGATTTCTTTGCTAGTTGGTTAGTTTCTGCCAGAGGCTCCGCCCCGTCGTGAATATCGTATCCTAAGGGAATATAGTCTTTGCAAGGGAACATGCTCCCGGCATAAAAAGTAGCCTATGTGCACAATTCCAGACTATATCTACCTATTACTGTGCCAAATTTCATCCAGATCCGGATAGCCGTTCTGGCGTGATTGAGTACCTAACAAACTTCCATCCACTTTTTTGCATTTATATCACAGAAAAACAAAATCAAACGTTTTTTTTGTTGCATGAAGTTTTTCTACTGTTGTTTACTAATTTGGGTGCGCTGATTTCAAATCTACCCTCAGATTTTTTGTAGCAGCTCTAGTTAGTGAGATACAGGTACCGTCTTGAATTTACATAAGTAGTCGATAGTTTCTATCAATAGCGGTGTAACTTTACTAGTTCCNTTAACTCACTTAGTTCCTTTATACATTTCATTGTCTTCCTCAAGAAGGACGTGTTTAAATAATCCTGATTGTTTTTGTGTTATTTGTGGAGAATATATGTTCCAAAAATTTCGTTTAAATGTGTTGGACTTTGTGAAAAAGGCATACTTCGACTACTTTGGGTTTCCGATGCCGTCAAACGCTAAACCTTGGATACCAAGTTTGGTATGTAAAAGTTGTGTTGAATCTTTGCGACTGTGGGTAAACAAAAAAAGACCCACTTTTAAGTACAAAGCTCCTATGATTTGGCGTGAACCATCCAACCATCATGACGACTGTTATTTCTGTGTAACGAAAATCATAGGAATAAACCATAAAAATTGCTCTAAGTGGATATATCCAAACTTAAAATCTGCCATAAGACCAGTCTTGACTATTAGTGATACATCAACACCACAGCAGCCATGTACATCTTCGGAAAATTCAGACCAGTGCAGCGGACAAACCGAAAACGACGGCAATGGTAGCAACAGTGATTTTGATTGCTATGGTAGTCCCCGACCACTAATTCAAAATGATCTAAATGACTTGATCTGGGACCTTGGACTGTCTAAAACGGCATCAGAAATTTTAGCTTCCCGATTGAAAGAAAGAAATTTGTTAACCAGAGAAACGAAGATATCGTACTACCGTAACAGGGAAAAGGATTTACTTCCTTTCGTTACTAAAAAAGATAATTTTGTGTTTTGTACTGATATTCCGGGCCTAATGACTGCAATGGGATTAAAAGAGTATAATCCAAATCAGTGGCGGTTGTTCATTGATTCGTCAAAACGAAGTTTGAAATGTGTACTTTTGCATAATGGTAACAAACTTGGTTCCTTTCCTATTGCTCATTCTACAAAGGTTAAAGAAGAATATCCTACAATGTCTTTAGTTCTCGACAAACCAGGAAGCTGATAGATGATAAAAAAATCATCAACCATATGACAGCTGTCGAGAAATGTGCATGGGAAGAGTTTGTTTGGGTAGTGAGGAATTTTTTGGGCAATAGGAAGTCTGACGGCTACATTCAGCACGTTGAACAGTTGCTGATACACTTCCAGCGGCTTGGATGCAACATGAGCACAAGCTTCACTACCTTCACAGCCATCTAGACTATTTTCCTGAAAATCTCGGTGACCTAAGCGAGAAACAAGGAGAGCGCTTTCACCAGGATATTCGCACTATGGAGGAGAGGTATCAGGGGTACTGGAATGAACATATGATGGCTGATTATTGTTGGAGCATTCATAATAGTACTCATAATACATCTCACTCTAGAAAATCCAAAAAAAGGAAATTTTATTCAGAATAAATATACTTAATAATTTTTTTAAACTCAAACTATGTGCATTTTCAATGAAAAACCCTGTCACTTCGTAACTCCAAAACCAGAGCTGCCACATAAAAACGGCATATATTTTTGAAATCAGCGTGGAAAAACTATTTAGGTTCATGTAAAAAATCTCATGAAACAGACATGCTGTTTTCCAGTATAATAGTACCTAAGTAGGTGAGATGGATGCGTTGCCGTATCTTCTCTTAAATCTTATCTATACTAATATAATAAAGCTGAACAGTGCGTTTGTTTGAACGCGCTAATCTCTGGAACTACCAGTCGGATTAGAAAAATTCTTTTTTTATATAATAGTTAGGTACATTCATGAAGAAGTATAGCCTTCTTCATGATTGTACCTAACTATTATATAAAAAAAGATTTTGGATCGGGGACGGGAAATTCCTACGGGAACGGGAAAAAACGGAATATGCGCGAACGAGGTCGCGGGCAAACGCTCGTAATTTAAATAGCTGCCTAACTGCCCTGTCGATGCCGAAAACTAATGACATCACAGGTCGTGACGTGGTATTAGTTAAACATACACTTGCACCTGCGGCCGTGGGACCTACACACCTGTGCTCCCCCTACCCTCGCCGTAATGATAGGCGCTAATTATTGAAGGGGTTGAGGCCAACGCTGATATCGATGACTCGAAGTGTTTGTGTCGAAGGTTTGTTGAAAAAAGTGGAAAGTTAAAAGCAAAGAATAGCAAAGCAAAGACAACGTTTTCAAAATAATAAAATACCGGTCAAATGCTAGTCGGACTCTTACTCGAAGGGTTCCGTAACATTAATCGAAAAAACACGTTCACAACAACGACACAACCACGCGAGGAGCTCGTGGCTAAATAATAACGGCCGCACGGGTCGTTCTCCAAGGTTAAGCAACGCTTGCCGTGGTTGGTCTGGGTGACCATCTTAACATACCGAGACTCCTCCGTGCCTCGGAAAGCACGTTAAGCCGTTAGTCCCGGCTGTCATTTGTAGATCTTTGGCAGTCGTTACGGATAGTCGGAAGCCAGATAATCTGACACCAGTCTTGCCAAGGAGTACCGTGTTACCCAGTTAATGGGTTGTGGAGGTCTGGTAGGCAGCCGCTCCACGTAAAATACTGATATTCAGCTGAATCCGGTTTGACTGGAAGCCGACCCCAATATAGTTGGGAAAAGGCTAGGCTGATGATGACGTTTCTTGAATTTTTATTATTTGTTGTTAAAGTGGCAATAGAAAAACACAGTCCACCTACAAGACAAATTTCAGCTTTCTACGACCTTCGGCTGTGCGTTGTCTGTCAGTCACTCAGTCAGTCAGCATCAGCACAGATTACTTAATAGTTGGGGGGGAACGGTTTTATATATGTCACTGGAAAATTGCAAACGTCGTAAAATATCTCATGAAATTGCAAAGTATTTTTTCTTTATAAATAATAAGAAGACAAATTTTTAATAGATACCTACTTCTATTAAAAATTTGGATGGAATTTATTGTACTTACCTAATAAAGATTATTACAATCTTACGGAGTCTGCAATTTTCCGGTGACATATATATTTATTGATTAGATAGTGTTTAAAAACATTGCTTTCCCCGTTAGGTAGCAGTAGTACCTATATTGGATTGGCAGGGTTGTGGAATTTGTTCGAAAGAGTCACCGCTGCCCTGGAACGCAAAGGGCTTTAGAAGGAACACGGATGGGTTTTAGTCAGTAAGAGTCTGACACGCCCTTCCGCTCCACCCAGAGCGGAAGAAGTCACTTGATGATGTCCCATCCTTAAAAAAAAAAAGTAAGTAGATATATTTGTTTAAAAACTAACCAGTTCCTTCCAGTAGACTTGCGTTTGAAAGTTATGATGTGGTCGACGATGGAGCACGCTTGCTTAGAACGAAACTATTCATATTTGACCTAGGTTCGGTCCAATAACGTATACCTTTAATCAACTGTCGAATTAGCTACCAACAGTACCTGAAACGTGTCCGTTTGTCTTTCAATTAGATACTTTATTGAGACCAGCAGCCCTAATATGACGTGCAAATGCCATCCAATTCAGATGATGTAAAAGGGATAGTGCTACTCGCTATGTATAGCTCCGTCTCTCTCTTAGAGCGGAATCATGATCTTTTTTAGACTTCATAGTTCCTGCTGTAATAGACCCCGAGGGTGTTTGACTCCGGCAGGAAATACCAGTTCTAAGCTGTACGCACAGTTGCGGAATTGTTCGAAAGACTTACCTACTGCGGCCCTGGAACGCAAAGGGCATTTGGAGGAACTCGGGTGGGTTTTAGTCAGTAAGAGTGTGACACTTCCTTCCGCTCCACCTAAAGCGGGTAGAGTCATTTGATGACAACCCGTCCAAAAAAAATTGCTGTATGCACAATCTGTTTAGGAACTCGTTACACAAATCCGCAAACAAAGCAATATTTGATCAAACAAAGCAGTATTTGTTCAAACAATCTGATCAATAATTGGTACGAAGGTGACCGTTTAGGGTCGCGTGGCGTCGATCAGATGCAACACGTCATTATTGTAATACGAGGGAAGCCGGGGGACATGCATGCATAATATGAATGTCAATAATTTAATAGAGGGTACGATATTGCAGCAGGAGGATCAGAGGTTAAATGTGCGGCAAATATTTACTGTAAATACACTGTTGCATTAAAGTCCAGGGTAACTTTAAAACTCGAATAATTTTGGAAAAAGCCAACTAGGTACTTAGGTATACAAAATTCTATTGTAAGGTTTGACTAAAAACAAATTTGAGAATAGTACCTATGTATTATTAAAACATCCATAAGTAAGCGATTGATAGGTTTGCAATGAAAAGTTACCAACGCGTATTCGTAGTGTTTTACTCAACCGTTCTTTTATCACAACTAATATTCAACTGTCTAAACAGTTGAATAACACTCTGTTCTTCGTTATCTGAATATCATGTCCTCATCGTACAACACGTAATGACAGACTTCAGGTGTTGCGGGATTATTCGAATGAATTAAAGCGCCCCTGGAATGCAAAGAACATTTCGAAGAACACGGGTGGGTTTTAGTCAGTTCTGCCCAGAGCCCAGAGCTGAAGGAGCTACCTATTTGTTGATTTCCCATCCACAAAAAAATTGATTGCACAGTACCTACCTTAAATTGTTGATGCATTGCTTGGTGGCCTGGAGCGACGATCACGAGAGTAGGTACCTAGAATGTACACGAATTTCACTTGTTTCTTTATTCACTTGTTTCGTCACGAGTTGCAGAACTTGCAGAGCGACACTTTTCAACAAATTAGGTATTTTTATTTGTGTGAATGACCGAAATGTCAATTCTTTAATTTTTTTTTCGTATTCGTATGTCAGTCGCAAATTGTCAAAAAAGCCTTAATTTTCCTACATTTTTGACGGATTCCGATTAAGATGCGACTGTGATAGTTGCTAGATTAGTATAATTAGCATTCTAACCTTTAAGTCAATTCAATTCAATTTAATTCAAATCTTTATTGCAATCACATGACTGTGTTTAACAAGATCTTAATTATTGTCGAGTCTTTAGTTTTAATTTTTATATAATAAGTATAACGTTCCTATGTACTTTATACGTTTTTTGAGTACCTATTTGGCAACAAATGTATCGAGCCAGCCTGCTCGTCAAGCTTAGCTGAGGAAGCCAATACTACAATAATTTTCATAGCTCCACTTTACCGAGATCGCGCCTGTTTCACTGATTCCACACATTGTCACCACTCGAATCACCAAACCACACCAATTTTACATCACAACATTCACTGCGAATAATTAAAACAGGAGCTAAAATTCACACTTCTAAATCCCGCCAAAAACTGTCACCAACACAGACAATTGGCCATATTTTTTCTTCCTTCCAAATTCAAATGTTGGGGAACGATTGCGCGCTGGGGTGCGTAATTGATTTCCTTAATACTCTGCGTCCCCTAGCCCCCCTACGATAGGCGACATATTATGATTCACAGAAAAATTATAATGTTATTTTGTACTTGGACAGTCAGTACTTATATCGATTATTTTGCTCAATTTCTATACAGTAACTAATTGAGATAACAGATCGATACTCTACGTGTACTAGGGAAATCAATTACGCCGCCGTATTTGCGTTTAGTAGGTACAGCAGGCTGTCTTGCTCACACGTCTACGAAAGGCAATGTGCTACGAGAATGTAACGACTAACTTTGTCAACTTATTATCTTTATCAAAATAAAACAACACATTACAAATAGTATAATTCATTCTAATCAAATCAGAGAAAGAAACGTAGGAATGAAAGAAACATAGTTATTTTGCGCCAGGCAAGACGCATTTAAAAAAAAACCAAGTACTTAAAAAAAATAATAAGTTAGGTACCTACGCAAGCTGGAAAGATAAGCGTCATAATTATGATCTCATCCACGTAAAAATAAAATTTCTTGACATTAATGACATCCAAGTTAACGGAATTCCGTATTTTGCTTTCTTCTGACTTTTTACAGTGGTGTTGTTAGGTGTGGCCAATGAGGTACCACAAAAAAATAAAAAAACTTATTTAAGTACAACAAAAATACAATCGACTTCCAAATAACAAAAAACACTACAAAGTGTAAAATAACTTTTTCTTTGGTTGTATTTTTTTTGTCAAAAAGTTTATTTATTTTTCAAAGACATATTTTTATCAAGTGCCTTTAACAAAGGTTAATGGTTTTATCTTCAATAATGAAGAACCCTTTTCACCCCCTTAAAGGATGATTTCTGGGATAAAACTATTCTATGTCCTTTCCCGGGACTCAACTATCTCTAAACCAAATTTCATCTAAATCGGTTCAGCGGTTTGGGTATTTTTTTATAACCTATTAATGGACACCATTTAAATGAGCCCAAACACGAAGCGTTTGCTATACGTAAGTGAGGAGTAGGGTATCCTGCAGATTCCAGGTCATGCTGCAGCATCAGGTCAAGGTTACCATGTTCTTGCAATACCATTGAAGTAACAGGATACCAAATTTCGCGTCGGTAGTTCCGCACATCCCTTCATCAACTAGAAAAGAGCTGATGGTCTTGAAACGGCTGAACCAATTATGATAAAACATGTCTAAGAACCACCGCTAGAAAACCTGCGTTCAAATAAAAAAAAACACATCAAAATCGGTTCATCCGTTTAAGAGCTACGGTGCCAAAGACAGACACACATAAGGGGTTAAAAAGGCCATCGCACAGCATAATGCTATGATTCATCTGCGAAACAGAACCACTGAGCTGGTTTTCAGTGACCGCCGGCGTCGACTGGAGCAGTACAAAAAGTAATTCAAACTAAATATTACTCTATTACTTCCAGATGTGCACAACGTGGTGAATCCGCTTATGGCGGCGTTGCCGCCGCAGCTACACTGCATCCCGCCGTATTGCCACCATTTGCCACCGAGGAGCACTACGCGTAAGCATCTATATCTAATAACTAGTACTTCGCCCGATATTTCGTCAGCGCAGATCTATAAATGATTATCCCTTTTCATCGCCATAAAAGGTTGAATTTCCAACTAGTAACTAGTACTTGTATTGTGTTAGCATAACAGCCGGTCTATTCTGACCACATTTCACCGTGTCTTAGGAGAAGTGAGCATGAAGTGAACTGTCATTCCTTTTAGTTTGTATGGATTGACAGTTCACTTCACCTTAGCTTGCACGGTGAGAGCTTTACAAAATCATGTTGGTTACTACGTGATTCGTACTAAGATATTGTTTAACTGGTGCATTACTGGTCTCCAGTGCTCCCATCCCCAACTAGCGAGCTGGACGTCCGTCGCCGTGGGGAGAAGAGACCAATCCCACCGGAGCTGAAAGACGAGAAGTACTTCGAAAGGCGGCGCCGAAACAACCAAGCTGCCAAGAAATCCAGAGACGCGAGGCGGATTAGAGAAGACCAGGTACTTATGCAGGGTGAATTTTTATTTATGCGTGAGTGGATGGCCAAAAACAAAACTATGAGGAATAGCGAAAAACACTCAAAGGAGTCCCGGGACCAATTTTGGTGAAAACATCAGCTAATGATGTGTCAAGATTTAATCATGAAGTTTTAGTTTCCATCCAAAGTGCGGTCCGCCAGGTCCTTACTATGCAAGTCAATGCAGATACTTTTTTATCTCAGGAGGACGTTTCGTTGAGTGATTTCAGACTTTCACTACGTTGGCCAAGCGACTGGCAGAAGCTAGTACGTAATGTTAATGGTTGGCCTCTGTTGTACAACACCTTACTTCTTGCTTTGGGCATGATGATCTTCCAAGACAGGGCTCATTGCTAACACATTCATTATTTATGAACATTTGAATGATTAAAAAATTAAAATATTATTCATTATCATGCACATGACGTAGGTTGAAACATCCTGTAGCGAGCGCAGTCTCCAAGGACGGCACGGAATGGAACGGCAACATTGTTTTATACGTTAACATTGTTAACATGATGTTTCATAATTATTAATTTTTATTGTAAGGACCTATTATTTTAATGAATTTACTATTATATTTTTTAATAATTGTGCTTAGTAGTATCTGTCGGGTACATTAAGTGGGCCGCCTTTGTAAGACGACTAAAATAGCACCGTGTATAGTCGATGAGGTAGAAAAGTTCTAGGCGAACGCAACGTTGGAATCGCCTCTCACAAGGTGGACCGATGACCTGGTGAAAGCTGTGGGGATCTGCCGGATCCGAGACGCATAGGACCGGTCGACGTGGTACACCTTGAAGAGACCTATGACCAGCAATATGACGACGATGATGATGATCTTCTTTCTTTCAACCAGATAGCCTGGCGAGCCTGTCTCCTGGAGCAAGAGAACGCATCCCTCCGTGCCCACGTAGCTGCTCTTCGACAGGAGGCCCTGGCCCTCCGCTCACTACTGGCTGCGAGGGACGAGCCGCCAGCCCCTGCGCCATCTTCTACCACTCCTGACTAGAAAAATATGCCGGGAATGTGCTAATATAATATGTAGTTGTACTAGTTGTTTAAATCAAAATGTAACAGTCGCACGGGTTGATCATCAAGGTAAAGTAACACTTGCTGAGGTTGGTCTGCGGATCAGCGACTTACCAAAATTGTGCCTGCTCAATGCTGCCTGCAGTGTGACAACTCACTTCACCTAAGTTTACTAAGTGTAGGATCCAGAAAATCTGACATCACCACCACTAAGCAGGGAGTATTGCATTGGCCATGGGTTGTGGAAGTTAGATTTGGGGCACACAGAGTTATAGAAAAAGTTTGGCTTTCTTTGAAGTTTGAACAATGTCACGTTGACGTGTTGTCGACAGATAGGTATAATACCTACTACCTTATTTTTTCGTGTGAATGTTTGTTTTTTTTTTGTCTAAAGCTCAATGTGTTCTAATGTGATTAATGAGGGTTTTCAGGAAAATTTACACCACCAGTCCTCTACTCTGCTGTAAACATAACTTTTGACGTACCTAAACAACATGATGTTGTTGTCAAAATATCACATGTCGGAAAACATAAGCGTGTTGACAGGTGCTTGGACCTGACGCCTCAGTGCTACTACCTGGTGCACATTGTTTTAAAAAACCCTCTGAATAAAAACATCTGTAACCTAGACCGCAAAATGAAGCCTTTGGTCGCGTTCCCACTATGCCGTGACGATTTTATCATTGGACGACTGTCACATACATTTTGTATGTAGAAAGTCGTGGACGACGGTTAGATAATCGTGTCGTCCTAAATGTGAACACCTCCATTTAAATACACAAGCCACGACGATTTAAACGACTCGATAATCTATCGTCGCGACATAGTGCGAACGCAGCCTTACATAACATTTTAACAAAGAAAACTTTTGTAAATATTTCTAATTCAAATAAAATATTATCTAGTTACTATTTACTGTGTCAATAAAAGACATAGGTAATAATTTAAGTACATATTTTATTCGCAATAATTCCGTCCATTTTGTGATTGTTATCTAATGTAAGTAATTAATTAAAACTAAGTATTTAATAAGAACGATCTCTATACAGCAGTGCAATTGTCTAGTTTTAGAGTAAATTGTATTTTAGATTTATTTCATTAATAGATAATGACCAAGTATTTATAGATATGTATAAGGTAAATCGGTTAAAATTTTGAATCGTTTCGCAGGAGAAAGGGGTGGGAGTAGGAGAGGGGGAGGGAGAGGGGTGCTCCCTCTCCCCTGGCACCACTCCCATGAAAAGGTAACGCACCGTTTCTGAAAAAAACTAATTATTGTAACCCAAACTCAAAGTTTTTTTTAAGGATTGTAGTTCGCTCGCTTCGCTCACTCATTAGACCCCGGCATCCCCTTCTAACCTAACCTGTTCGAGTTGGGGTGCCCCAAGTCCCGAGCTCGCATCGCTCGCTCTTAGATCCTAAGTTCTCCTAGTAACAGTAGTAACATTGCCTTTTGTACACATACGATCAGTGGGGGTACTCTAACTTTCTTCCAAAGAGTAAAGTAATAATAGTAATAATTTCTTCTCAGCAAGATCGACACATGTGACATGACGCAAATGGCATTCCTTTTTTATTACGTTCCGTTTTATCGATTTACATGATATTTTACAGTACAGACAATATATTGGGACAGATTTAGTTGTCAATCGCCTATTTTAAAGTTTCGTTTTCGCATGTTATCTGATTTGAGGTTAGAAATATATTTTATAAATTTCTCGAAACATATGCATTACCTTTTAATAAGAGTGGTACCGTTATAATCGGGGACACAAACCCTACTAGCTTTAACCCTTTTTACCTCCCAGGTCCTGCCAAACGATACTATAGTAGGCGCCAGATAATCGTGGAATAACGGTCATTGACCCACCTACAATTGACATTTTTAATTTGAAAAAACGGAATTAATGACACAAAGCTGTCCCGAATCATCATCTCTCGTGATCCTTAACATTGTCTAATAATGAAAAACGATTCATATTTAATTGTTCAGGTACCTATGAACAGTTATTAGGGAAAGGTCAATATACTTTATTCCACATTTATCTGGCGCCTACTATAGATCAAACCCATTTTACTACTTTGTCGGCGTGATTAATATGTACCTGTACCTACCCAATTACCCATACCAAATTCCAACTTTCTAGTGCTTATCGTAACTGAGCTAAACCGCGGACAGACAAACAGACAGGCGGACATGGCGAAACTATAAGAGTTCCTTGTTGACTACCCTAAAAATGTACAAAAATGCTACTTTTTGCCCGGGCTTCAAGCAGAATTTTGTACCTACCTACTTCAATATCATTCGACACTCGACAGTGCTAGTAATTAAGTAGGATTTTGGACACGGATAATACCTACGTGAGTGAGATACATCAAATACCTACCTATTTATTACAAATTTTTATTTTCGTCGTATGCTTAAGCGGGTGGTCCGGAGCCTTTATATACTTACCACCCTTATATTATTAAACGCTCATGTAGGTTAGTATAAGTATTCGAGTCGAGCATGAAATATAGTCCAAGAGACAGTACCTACCCTATCCATAAGCCATCAAAGATGTACCTTCAGCATTATAAGCCATTCTCTGTTTCTGTTTCCAATGTCTGTAAGTAATTTTATGCACTTATCATCACTTAAATGTAAGCCTTTGATTATTTTGTAAGCAGGCGAGTTACCTAGGTATGTGTTGCGGAATTTGTTTGAAAGAGTCACCGTGGCCCTAGAACACAAAGGGCATTAGGAGGAACACGGATGGATTTTAGTCTGTAAGTCTGACATTCCCTTCCGCTGTGTGTTTTTAATGATTTTCCATCATTAAAAAAAGCGAGTTATGTATATATTAGATTAATAATGTTATAAAGTACTTACCTACTTACCTGTTCATCAATAAAAACATATTTTTCGAAATTTTTATTTTATTTTTGCTCTTCAGCGTCGACCAGTCAATTTTAACTAGGTACTTTTAACTGCACCTACAGGTACCTAATTCGTATTCTTGCTTAGGTCTTCAGTGACTTCATTTGGATTATACAGAGAGTAAAATCTTCAATCAAAAGGGTCACTAGCGCCATCTTACATCAAAGCTTGTACAATCTAATGTTACTCGTCGAACCTAGAGAGCGCTAGAAGTATCGGTAGATGACGGCCAATTAATTCAATTTATACAACATGTGTGACAATAATAATAATATTTTATTAAACAAATCAAATCATTTTTACTATAATGTGAAATCAAATTTTCTACTATTTTATGAGGATTACATAACGAGTTTGTTTTCACAAACAGCAACACCATTGAGTAAATAATTTCACAAATCACATTGGCTCGTAATGTGACGTCATTGGTATTGAACCAATCAAAATAAAGTAAATGGAACTCTATGCCAATGAAAACGTGATGGCCACAAAGAAAAAAGGAGAACATTCTAGGGCGACCGGTACTTATTTTTTTGTATTGGCAAGTTGTTTCCTTCGAGGTATGCCAGAAAAAAAAGTAAAAATCGTTCTTTCATAAAGTTGCGTCACCCACATGTTCTGTTTGAAGTGAAATAAAGCTAGCAAATAAATTAAATAGTTGATAATATTGTCGCAAAAATGTTGACCGCTACGCGGGTGATCGGCCGCAAGGCTTTGGAGTGCTCCGGCTTAAGTTCGGACCTATACACACAAAGGAATTTCTCGTCAATTATTAGAAACGTGAGTGACCATTTTATTTCTGAAAACGAATGAAAATCGTATGTCACATTGTCACAAAATGTCAAAAATTTATTAAATTCTACTCCCCTATTGCAATTTGTGTTAGTTCTTTGTGTTTCGATTGAATAATCGTGCCGGTTCTTAAGACACATGGACCCGACTTCAAAAATGTTTAGGTTAACATTTCGACTTTCTATCGTGTATTTCAGACCGCAGCCCCTACAGTGCCCATTTACCAGCAACATGCTGTCCAATACAGGAACAAGTAAGTCTTTATTCAATATTTTTTCTAATATTTCATCATAACCTAACTTATTGCATATCTGGGTTGACCTTTGAATGCATCATAAATTAAGGAGTTTAGTCGTTAGGACTCGACCTCCTTGCTCTTAGAATGTGTAAAATGTCAGTGGCTTCACTTCTGAACATCTTGGAGACTATGTTCATTCACCTTTTTGGATTAGTTTCTGTTGAAAAAGGAGTCCAAAATGACCAAGGGATCATCTTAGGGGCGGGTTTGCCATCTAATTACTATAACATTTTTAGTACAGTACAATCCTTGAACTTATAACAGTATTCACTGATGAATGAAGTCTAAACTTGTCCAATTGTAAAATGAAGGACATACTTACCTAAGCGCTATTTAAAACATCCTTTGCTGTTTATGCTAAAATACTAGCTTTCCTCATGAAGTAGTAATTTTATGATGTCAAATGTATGAAATACCAATCAGATTGACAATTACTTGCAAACCCTACCCTAGCTTATTCATACTAGCTTGAATAGATCTGCTGCAATCAGCTGATTTAACTCTTACAATCTGTGCAAATTATCCTGCAAAAGTTGAAAAAAAAGTCCAATAGGTATACAGCTGGTTTTGTTAACAGTCAGGTTATAACCTCAAAGCTGAACTTTGAACTATAATAGGTATATTAATTTGAATAAAAGATACCTGATTTGAATAACAACTAAACACATTCAACAGTTTGCAGTAGCAAGTTTTTTCAAAATTATTTTATGAATTTCATCATTCTGAATTTTATCAGTCTATCTAGCCTTGCCGGTTACCAACCTCGTTGGGTACCGCTGAATTCCAGTATTTTACATTGCTAGAGTGACTGCTTTTCTGACCCAAAATCCAGTAACTGGGTAACACAATATACCTTGGCTAGACTGGTGTCAGATTTTCAGGCTTCTGACTTCCTGTAATGTGAGCCCAATCCATTTCACAACAAGCCCTTATTGTGGTTGACTTTCAGTCCATCTGGATGCAGCTGAATACCAGTATTTTACACGGAGTGACTGATTATCTGACCTGTTTACCCTGTAACCGGGTACACGATAAAGGTGCGTTTCCACCAAAGATTTTTGAAGATTTGTAGCAAGGGAGAACCAATAGAATTGCTTCATTTACCTAGCCTCGCTACAGACTCTGGTAGAAACGCATCCTTACACAATGGTAAGACTGATTGTCTGACTACTGTAACAACTGACAAAGATCTACAAATGATAAATCAGTAACATACACAACAGCTGCATATTTAAAATTTGTGTGACAACTCAACACAATCACATCATGCAGTGATATTCCTTACATGTGTATCCTGCGAGTCCCGCAATTAGATGCCAATTTAGAGAGCAATGGCTCCATGTAAAATACTGGTTTTCAACTGCATCCGTTTGGGTTGGGAGCAGGGTCCAACATAGTTTGTAATAGGTTAGATAGAAGATGAGTTACAAAAACAGTCTACTGACATAATCCACAAATTCACACACTTATTTTGATAAAAAGTAAGTACCTAAGATATTTGCATGCCATGTGAAATGGCAGACATGTCGTGAGCCACTCTTATTTAAGAACTTGCATGCATGCATGTATTATTTTAATTTGGTTTTGTATACACATGTTTAAGCAAATAAAACTTCTTTCTTTCTAAATGTTTGTCTTGTGCGTATTATGAGATAAACATTAAAGTATATAATAATAAATATTATAAATAATAATATTAAGTAAATCTAGGACATAGTAACTATTAAGTAATCTGTGACCTAGGGTTTAAAGCACCGCCGATCGGTGTCCGCGCCAGTGCGCGGTACACTTTTGCAGCGGTGCGAGAGTAGTCGCGGCACCAGCTAGTCGCGTGCCCCGTGCACGCCACTTTCCTAGAAACCGCGGCACATTCTATTTTCAACCAAATTTAAGGAAGAGGATAGCCACTGTTACTTGTACACACAAAAGTTACTACTGGGCATGACGTCTTGGGTTCAAGTCCCTGGTTGAGCCAAGTGGTTTTTCAATCTGAAATTTCTTCAGTAGCAGCCTGGAGTCCTGGAGTCTGGACCAGTGCCAGGTTTATGACGTAGCCCTATTACATGAGACTTAACTGGTGAAATGTTAGTTGATCTCTTTACACCTCTGCCCTTTTGACGTTATGTATATTTGGGAAATAGCAGGCTATAAGTTGGATGTGTAAGTCCATGAAGTTTCTTGCACATCCTTCTTCATAGAGATCTAGGCTTTGGAATTTGTTACTAGCTTCATTCCTTTGACTGACTAACCTTGAAAATTCAAAAGTTTTTACTTCGAAACTATTTCTGCCCGCGGCATCGTCTGCGTGCACTTCAGAATTAACCTTTTGAACGCCATTGTCACGTATACATGACAAGCAAGTGCGTGCCCTGTACGCCAAACGTCATAAATATGTGACAAAAAGTACGGCGAATTTGTGGCATGGCGTCGGGGGCACGCCGATGCGTTTATGGTCTGGCGTTCAAAAGGTTAAACTACATTTTAAGGTCAAATTCATATTTGTTGGGTCCTGGTGGATTTTTGCGCACTCGAGTTTTGCGCTTAGCAACACATTTAGCCATTCATTTTTATTTAAAAAGATAGATAATCATTTTGAGTACATACTCAACTGTGTACTTTGTACTTAGGTCGGAGGGAGTTCGTGGTGCGGTCATTGGTATCGACTTGGGTACCACCAACTCTTGCGTTGCCGTCATGGAGGGCAAGACACCCAAGGTAAGGACTCTTTGCTTTGGTTTACCAAGATCACAGGAAACATCATTGTATATGAGGGGAGTGCAGGATTCCAGAAGGACAGGACTGGTTGATGTGACGAAACATGGCGGAGGCATATGTCCAGAAGTGGATGTCTTTCGTCTGAAATGTTGGTGATGGATGTGAAATGAACAGGACCGATCGATATGGCGATGTTTGAGTGAGGTCTATGTATGCCTGAACTGGTAAGGGCCACGGGAGATCTCTGGCTGCGAGAAGCAATATGGCGGTTTGGGAAGGCATATGTTTAGAGGTCTTTGGTCTGAAATAATGATGATTAAAAAAAACTAGAATCCAAACAGGACTGGTTTCTAACTTTTGTGTTTGTGAAATTAAGAGAGTGTCAAACCTTACTTTGATGCCAAAGTTCGACAGGTTTTTAGGCTAGAGTACCAACTCATGCATGAAAAAAATATTTATTTTTAAATAGTTCATCAAGAAATATCATCTACCTAGCCTTCCCGGCTTCCAGTCAAACCGGATTCAGGAGATATAACTATTTTAAACGAATATATCTGTCCCTCTCGCGAAAACGCTGTTTTGTATGGCAGCTGTATAGCCGTCATAGTATTTGACGTCAGATTTGGTATCGGGACTTATTTTTCTAATTGTCAAGCTTTATAAGTTCATCGCTGTTGAAGATATTTTAAAAACTCTTTCATCATCATCAGCTGAATACCAGCATTTTACGTGGAGCGGCTGCCTATCAGACCTCCACAACCCATTAACTGGGTAAAACAGTAGTTCTTGGCAAGACTGGAGTCAGATTTACTGGCTTCTGACAATCCGTAACGACTGCCAAAGATATACAAATGGCAGCCGAAACCAACGGCTTAACGTGCTTTCCGTGGCACGGAAGAAACTTTCATAATTGTTTATTATAGATTATAAGTATTTAATTTTGCCAATAAAAAATTGCATGGCATATTACCTATTTAGAAAACAGGGGCTTATCCTCGTTTTTGGGACAGTCTGATAAAATCGTTACAATATAGAAAATAATAAATATAACTAAATAAACTATTAGGTAATGTAAAAACTGCTTTCAAGGTAAACATAAGACTAAGACCTTGAGTGTCAAACAACAGTGTTTCTTATGTAATGCTAAAAAATAATCATTTATTTTTATCTAAGAACATAATAGCTTCAAATATTTTACTCTCATCTCATGTAGCCAGTTTTTTTTTTATGGATGGGAAATCATCAAATGACTTCTTCCGCTCTGGGTGGATCGGAAAGGCGTGTCAGACTCTTACTGATTAAAACCCATCCGCGGTCCTTCTAAAGCCCTGACTCTTTCGAACAAATTCCGCAACCCTTGCAGGCTCTGGCCCTAGCGAGCCCCGTCTTCTATGCTGACATCACTTTGAGGCATGTAGTCAGAAATTACTAATTTGATTAATGCTAAAACAAACAGTGCCGTAATTTGTTCGAAACAGACTCCGCGGCCCTGGAACGCAAAGGGCATAGGAGGAACACTGATTGATTTTAGTCAGTAAGAGTCTGACACTACCAGAGCGGAAGGAGTCATTTTTTTAAATTTAATATAGGTTTGCTCTTGACTCTAGTCTAGGTCATAGATGACAGAGACAAAGTCGACGATGGAGCGAGCTTATCCAGAAGAAGCCTGTTCACGCTAATTTTGAAGAGATTAGGATTGCATGCGTTCATTTGATGATTTCCCATCCTTAATGAGACCTAAAGAAACGAAGAAACATTGCAAGTTAAATAAATCCTTGTAAAAACTTAGCCTGGATTTCTGAACTACTGTTATCTGCACAATGTTAACAACTGAAACTGACCACAGTTCCAAGAAACAATCAAGTTTCAGAAGGCTAGGCTAAGCTGACTCTAGGTATCTTTCTAAAGAATAAAGTAAACTAATAGTGGGTCCACACGATATAGACTTCCATAAACATCTATAGAATTTCGTCTGCGCAACAAAGCAATACATACAATAGTCGGTGTGGTAGATTTTTTTTATTCAGAGTTCAAAGTCTGTATTGTATGGACCCACATAAAAGCACCGCCGATCGGTGTCCGCGCCAGTGCGCGGTACACTTTTGCAGCGGTGCGAGAGTAGTCGCGGTACCAGCTAGTCGCGTGCCCCATGCACGCCACTTTCCTAGAAACCGCGGCACATTTTTGTGTTACGTAATTTTTATCTTGCATGTCCTATTCTGATAGTATTTCGGTTATCACTGTGGCAGATAACGCTAAATACGTCAGATTGCTCGTCACTTGGAAGAATATGATGTATCCAGTTTCCGTTTTTCGGAAAAAACATTAAAATGTTTGCGATGTGTTATTATTATTACTTTCCAGAATTTGATCCTTATAAGCGACACTTTCGGATGTTGTAATAATACTTACAGTTTTTGTTTATTTTTCCAAAATTAGATTCCTAGGAATATTTATTATTCAAAAATTCTAATGATGCAGTTTTAGTTTTCATGAAAATCGGGCCCGAGACTCCTTTGACTGATTTTCGCTATTCCTCGTACTTTCGGATTTGGCCATCCACGCCCACTTGAAAAATAGACCCTATATTATGTAGGTGCACCTCTGCATAACCCTTTGAAGTTAACAGCCGTGATTAGGGATTGCAATCCGGATTCTTCGAAATTCGAAAATAACTGAAAAATCCGGATTTTCTTGCCTTTTTTAAATCCGGATTTTAGGACACAAATTCGGTTTTTACGGATTTCAGTTACAACTGATTTTCACGGATATTATTTGTATTTATCCACAATTTTTTATTGTAAGTAATCGGTAGATCGGTATTACCTACCGTAATGCGCAAATCCGAACAACATTTCAATTAGTAAGAATAGGTGTAGCATTGTTTGCGCGAATTTGACGCGAAATCCGCGATTCAGTTTATGCCTATGTCACCGGAAAATGGCAAACGCCGTAAGATTGTACACTTTTTTCTTAATAAGACACGGATATATTGGAAACTATTGAATTGGGATGGGATTTACTGTATACAAAACGATTTATTAATTTACGATTTATAAATTATAATCTAAGACAGATTTATTACAATCTTGTCCACCCGCCTACGCCACGCGCCTCTCGTTTCGCGTACGGGAAAAATGACTGATGCCCCAAGTTTTATTGTTTATTCTAGTTGATTTTATTGTCGTGCTGTGAATTTTTATCAAATCAACTCAAAACACGCAAGAGTTCGAAAAATCCGGATAATCCGGATTTTAATCGGACGAGAATATAAATATCGGATTTTAAAAAAATCCTGATTTTGCAATCCCTAGCCGTGATGATATCTTTGTAAAACTTGAGAGAACACAAGATGACAAATGTTTCCCCTATAGCTTTCTAACTTCATTCATTCTATTTATAAATGACACAGATTAGAACTAAGATGGTATTATGTATGCTCGAGTCGTGTGCGTACTTAGGAAGCACATAACCTTGAACTAATGTAGAAAGTTGGCAACCTGACATGAGATATGTACTCAAGTAATTTGTATGTACTTTAGCAACTTAATACTTCATTAAAGCTAGCGTTTTATTTTGTACTAGCTTCTGCCCGCCTCTTCGCCCTTATCATTTATTTCTAAAATAAAATTAGCTTAAGTTACTTCTTATAACATCAGCCGTTTCGGAGATTAGACCGAACAAACAGACCCACGAAAAAACTGTAAAAAAAATGCCATAACATCAATCAGACCATGGACAATTTAGAATTTTCTAGACAGTTTTGCCGTTTTTATTGCTAAAACCTACAAAAAAAAAAACAATTGAAGGATAGTTTTTTCGCCTCTGACCGCAACTTTTGAATAAGTAAGTTTTATGTTTAGTGAACTATTAATGGTTTGCTAACACATAATTTGACGTACCCTCGATTTTGGAGTTCAGATTTTGAAGTTGAGAAAACTCGCAAAATTTAGCATTGAAGTAGGGTTGGCACGTTCTTTATTCAATGTAGATACTCAATTGAGTAATCTGGGTTTATAAACAATACATAAAAAAACCTCACGTCGTCTCGCAAGGTCTGGATCGCTTTCGATCAACACAACTTATATGTCGGCAATGATCACTCCAACCACCATCAATCTTCACCAAACTATTCTCCTTTCCACCAGGTCGTGGAGAACAGCGAAGGTTCCCGCACCACCCCCTCCCACGTAGCCTTCAGCAAGGAAGGCGAGCGTCTAGTGGGCATGCCAGCGAAGCGCCAGGCTGTCACCAACAGTGGCAACACTTTCTACGCCACCAAGCGTCTGATCGGCAGGCGCTTCGACGACCCTGAAGTTCAGAAGGACATGAAGAATCTGTCTTATAAGGTCGTCAGGGCTTCCAATGGCGACGCTTGGGTTCAGGGTGAGTGATGTCATCTAAACAACGCGTGACATAATTAACGTAAAACCTGAAAAGGGGTTGTCAGGGCGAGCAAGCCCAAACACTATCCCACAATCTACGCATTCTTGTGCTACACCTTACTTTCAATTCATGTTTGGATGTGTTATCATGAAAATATAATTTTATACAAATAAAAAAAAGATACATCATTATGAACAACTTTTACTATGGGACAAATCCGAAGTCGCGATAAAAAGAAAAATCTGCCCCCATACATATATTATACGTAAATCCATTTCGTCGCACGACTGACACTATTTTAAAAATTACACATTACATTCGAATTTTAAATACATTTTTCATCAACTGCTTTTCTAACTGGCCTATTCTATTAACTTTCAGTGTGACCCCCGTATGTGCGCATAACTCGACAGCTGATTTTCTTTTTGCGATTTCGGGGCAGGTCCCATAATAAAAGTTGTTTATAATTATGCGTATGACCATGACCCCTTTTCAGGTATTGCCTTCATTCTGTTACACGTATAAGCAGCGTGAAAAGCACCGCCGATCGGTGTCCGCGCCAGTGCGTGGTACACTTTTGCAGCGGTGCAAGAGTAGTCGCGGTACCAGCTAGTCGCGTGCCCCGTGCACGCCACTTTCCTAGAAACCGCGGCACATTGCATTATTCTATATACAAAGATGGGGCCCCTGATATACCAGGATTCCTTAGAACTCCATAGTCACTTACTAATTGTGCTTTGTTCTAACTATGCTGGGGATTTACTAGGCTAGCGTTTGTTAACTTTGAAGATCGTGTAGCATTATGTAGCGACGAGCTCCTATCCCTTGTTGAGATTTGTTCTACATTAAAGATTTCCCAAACTTTGGTATTGTTAAACTTTAAGTTCTAAGTTGGAGCTATACGATAACTGCTTGAACTGTCTGGACAGGTCCACTCAAATGTGTGTGATGCTTTCCTCAAAAGACCATCTCAGACATTAACCTACAAGGTTCTCATTATGGTTTGACTAGTATGAATTGTATAGACGTTAAGAGACCTTACTTCGATTTTTGTATCGGTGTTTCTTCTCAGGGTAGTAGCTAGGAAACACTGGCCTAATTTATTTTAAAACAACCTAAAGATTGACGTATAAAAGTGTTATTTATAACCAATTTGCCAAAATAGATATAATTAAAAACAAAAAGTCATTTATTCAAAGTACACTGAGTGCCAGTGCTTTTTGAATGTCAGTTTTACATAAAGAAAATCCCGAAAACGCGTTGCTTTACTCGTGGGGCTGTTATTATTAAGCCACGAGCTCCCATCCTTTATTGAGACTTGGTATACAGTTAAGTTATCCTAATACCCTTTTTTACAGGTACTGACGGTAAAGTGTACTCTCCATCTCAAATCGGAGCCTTCGTCCTGGTGAAGATGAAGGAGACAGCCGAGGCATACCTGAACACCTCAGTTAAGAACGCTGTCATCACTGTACCAGCTTACTTCAACGACTCGCAGAGACAGGCCACCAAGGATGCAGGTATGTGCTACCTTAAGGATTCAAATAAAAACAGCTAAAGAGGATACAGGGGCGGAAATGATTCCTGTAAAGTAAAATAAAACTTATTTATGTTGACTTAATGCATAAGCTGTTGTGCACTGGATCCTACCCTCTGACGTGATCTCTCTCAAATATTCAAAGGGCTGGAAGAGATTTCTATAGAAATAAATAAACATCACCTTTGTACCTATTTTTCTGTTTCCTTCTTCTTGTCTTTTGTATTGAGTGTGTGTACATAAATTGTTTAAATAAATAAAGGTTTCCTGGGCGAAAACTCAACTTTGAGCTAAGCTCGCCTTGGTACATTAATAAATTATTAAACGTGTACTATGTCATGTTTTGTGTAGGAACAATGAAGAATTAAGCTAAATCAGTCTTCAAAACTTTTTTCGCATTTCCAAAAAAAAAAAAAAAATCTTATGCTTGTTAAAAACAGTCTGAAAAAAATTATTCGAGAGCAACAAATCAAATCTCTTAACATTGGCCAAGTCTCGGGAAGATTTTAGTTCCTGAGGTATTCCTGACTGGAGATAATCTATTCAATAGGTCAATTAGTCTAATATTTAAGCGAAAAGCTCAAAAATCGGGGGCCATTTATATTTGTTAGCACCGCCGATCGGTGTCCGCGCCAGTGCGCGGTACACTTTTGCAGCGGTGCAAGAGTAGTCGCGGTACCAGCTAGTCGCGTGCCCCGTGCACGCCACTTTCCTAGAAACCGCGGCACATTGCCTTTTCCCTATGTTCCTTATAAAATAGTTGTCGGTCGAAGAAATTCTCTAAGAAAAGACTTCTCTATCGTTTCATACCAAAATAAGCCTAGCTTTAATATTCGCTACGACGAATTACATACGAACATGAGCATTAACTATATACGAATAAGGTTAATATTAGTATGAAACGCTTCCGATCTTACTTAGCCTAAACAACAGTATTTTTACGTAAGTATGTTGTCAACAGGCCAGATCTCTGGTTTGAACGTGTTGAGAGTCATCAACGAACCGACCGCAGCTGCCCTCGCTTACGGCATGGACAAGACTGATGATAAAATGTAAGTACTATCTTTCATATCCATCCCCCCGCCCCTCATGGTTTCACCCATCAACCAATCAAATAAATCTGCCTCGCCGTTTCCAATCTAAGTCTGGTCAGCTTCCAGCGTAATCAGATGAACCTAAGTACCAGTATGCCTCATGCGGCTACTGCTTATCCTGAACTCTACAATTCAGTTATTGTGTCTCTCAATACCTGTTGACGAAACTGATGTAATGTTTTCTAGCTTTTCACTACCCGTAACGACTGTAAGACCTTGTCCAGAAGAAGCGAATTCGCTGCGATTCTCTCGCGCGTATTACTCGCGTACGCTGCGTCCAGAAGGAGCGTACCAACGCGCGAGTATTTGGGGACGAATTCAGTCAGTAGACGTGCACTCGTTATAAATTTCGCTCGTAAACTTGACTCAACCAAGGCGTCCCTAGTATTATCTCGACTCGCGCGCAATACGCGCGTAACACTTGTGGACGCCATGTATTGACGCCCAGTACTTCGCCAACGCGCGTAGAAACTCGCGCGTAACGATTCCCGGCGAATTCGCCCTTTCTGGACGAGGTCTAAAAGATCTTTAAATGACAGTCAGAACCACCGGCTTAAAGGCACAACCCCACCGCGGCGCATGCTCTGCACGGACAGATTCATTTATTTGACAACGTGAGTCTACATTTCCACTGAATCTGAACTGTAGCGTGGCCCACCGCGGCGCACAGGTGTTCGTGTATAGCGTGTACCGCATAGCGTGCATGGCGTTGACAGCGCTGAGCTATGTGAGCGCCATATTCGAGCAAGGTACGCGTGTTCCAATGACGTCAATTCATTCTTAGTATCCGTGGGCTGCAGTGGACACAATCACATACATTTTCTTGCTTAAAACACGTCCATGGCTTCTCCGTGCGCCGAAGTGGGTCTCCGCCTTAATGGTGCGTCCACACGATACAGACTTCCATAAACTTCTATGAATTATATTATCATAGAATTTTGTTTATGTAGCAAACCAATGCAGACAAATGTTGGTGTGATAATTAAGGTTCCGGAGAACCGTAAGAATTGGAACCTTTATAAGATCACTTGGGTGTCTCTCTGTCTGTCTGACACAGCCAATTTTTTCAGACCGGACCGATTATTTTGGAATTTCGTATACATATGAATATCTGTGACCCAAAACACGGACGCGTTACGTAAATAAATAAATTTTGAGTATATACTCCAAATACGGGATACGGGTATATACTCCCATATGGGTCAATGTAAATTGACCCATATGGGTAATTTTTTGGGGGACAAACTAAAAAAAAAAAGCTTTACAGACAAATGTCTGTATCCTATGTACCCACTATAACGTGTCTTCCATTCCAAGACACGGAAAACTCTCCGTATGTTATGGATGGAACAATGCACGGACCGCTCCGACATCAGCGGTGCAGATTTTCAACCTGTTAAATAACCACGCAACTCTCCCACAGCATCGCCGTATACGACTTGGGCGGCGGCACCTTCGATATCTCCGTGCTTGAGATTCAGAAGGGCGTGTTCGAGGTCAAGAGTACCAACGGAGACACCTTGCTCGGCGGGGAAGATTTCGACAATGTCATCGTCAACTTCTTGGTCGATGAGTTTAAACGCGACGTGAGTATTATCTTATAATGTTTAATTTTACCTTTTGAACGCCAGAGCATAAAGGTATCAGCGTACCCCCGACGCCGAGCCACAATTTGTTACGTTTGGCTTACAGGGTAAGCTTTCGTTTGTCACATATACGTGACAATGGCGTTCAAAAGATTAAGCAACGTAAGAAGCATGGGCGTGCAGTAGGCTACAGTAAGGGTAGGCCAGCCCATACATAATGCCGAAAAAAAAGGTCACATTATTCAGGGTTGAAATCACGATACTGACGATGCGAATTTTCGTCCACTTTGAAAGTGGGCGATAATGTTTTTTTTGGGCATTATCTATGGGCTGGCCTACCCTTACTGTAGCCTACTGCACGCGCATGGTAAGAAGCTAGCTAAGAAAGTGAGACTAGGTATACATTTTTATCAGACAAATTAAGTAATCGTAAATTAAAGTGTTTAATAGGTGGAAACACTAAGACAGTCTACATTGAGAGAGAAATATTGCAGAGTACAGCGCAGATAGAATGGATTAGAATGTATGGGCTAAAAAAATAGAGTCCAAAATAGCGTGCTTTTCATGATTTGCACGTTCTCACTACACTACACTACGAAGTTCCAAACATGTCATTTTCAAGCAGCATGATGCAGTTGGCGGCGTTTATTTTTTGTTCAACCACAGTTTTGATGCTACCAACAGCCCAGAATGAACAGTAAATAACAATAAATGAGGTAGTTATAGTAGGCGCCAGATAATCGTGGAATAACGGTCATTGACCCACCTACAATTATTGACATTTTTAATTTGAAAAACGGAATTAATGACACAAAGCTGTCCCGAATCATCATCTCTCGTGATCCTTAACATTGTCTAATAATGAAAAACGATTCATATTTAATTGTTCAGGTACCTATGAACAGTTATTAGGGAAAAGTTAATATACTTTATTCCACATTTATCTGGCGCCTACTATAGTAAAAATATAAAAAAATTATGTACATAATTTGTAAATGACGGTGGAAATATTCATTGATTGAGCTCATGGTCATACGCTTATTAGTAGAACTAAGAACCGTATAGTTACTGCCTTACTATACCTATATATTTAACCTTACTGGTAAACAGTATATTCCGCTATTTGGATCTGCAAGTCGTTAAACGTGACTTTTTATTACTTTGGCTACCTTTGACCAGCTACTATGAATAATATCTAGAGAAAGTGATTAATTTATCACATTGTCTACCTACACAATTGAGTCATTATATACAAGGTGTAACAGAATAAACGCAATACCTCATTAGGGCTCTTTATACTCATCATTATGAACAACTTTTACTATAGGACTGACACCAATTATATATTTGATATTTATTAGTATATAAATTGGTATTGTATTTATGTATTTTATATTATTATATCTAATTAGTATTGTTTAAAACGTTTGTACACTGACAGCCCTAAATCTATCTCCCTTCGTTCAATCCATCCAAAGGTTGTCTGGAAGAGATTGCCTTGTACGATAAGACCGCCCATTGTACACTTATTTTATGTTTGATTGTCCTGTTCTTATTATGAGGTGTACAATAAAGTATATAATAAATAAACAACACCGAAATCGCGAAAAAAACAGCTGTTTAGTACATTTTGTCTAGTTCAGCACACAAATGTACGGGGCAGTCGATATTTTTTCGCGATTTGGTATTGGTCCCATAGTGAAAGTTTACATGATGTAATGACCAGTGAATATGTATAATAGCTGACTGTTACATATACATTCTTCTATATATTTTATCAATAAAAAGTGTTCTGTGAACCAAACAGTTATAGGGACGAACAAAATGTACCTAATGACGAGCTTAGTAAATATTAGTATAAGCACCGCCGATCGGTGTCCGCGCCAGTGCGCGGTACACTTTTGCAGCGGTGCGAGAGTAGTCGCGGTACCAGCTAGTCGCGTGCCCCGTGCACGCCACTTTCCTAGAAACCGCGGCACATTGCCTTTTCCCTATGATCCAGAAATGAGTTTTTGAGGCTTAATTTATTAATTAGAAAATAAAGATATGAATACAAATAACATATAGCACCCTCGGTGCAACACTAAAAACAAACTTTTTCTGGAGAAGCATTTAAAGATCTGATGTCGCCTTTGGGGCCCTACAAAACCATAACGATACTTCCTCACGTTGAACCCATATCCCACCTTTAAAGTAAAACCGTTACTAAACGAAAATTTTCATGTATTGAGGTATCAATGCCATCCATTTAAAAGAGTGACTATTTTCTAATATTGGCTCCCCTATAAAATTTCGTAATTTCGTTTAGTAACGGTTTTACTTTAAAGGTGCGATATGTTATGTCTCATTTCTAGATCTGGCAAAGTTCTTTACGAAATACAATTTCTCTTTCCCAAAGTCCATAATAAGAGTCTTTTTTTCTTCTAGATTTTGATTATTTAAACGTAATTTCCCATTGACAGCAAGGCCTGGACATCCGTAAAGACGCGATGGCTATGCAGCGCCTGAAGGAAGCGGCGGAGAAGGCCAAGATCGAGCTGTCTGGCTCTCTGCAGACCGATATCAACCTGCCATACCTGACCATGGACGCTTCCGGACCTAAACACATGAATCTTAAGGTAAGAACCTCCTTTTTGAAGAGTTTTTTTTTATCAGGTTAAAAATCAATCTGGCTAGCCTTCTTCTAAACATATTTAGGTTAGCTTTCAGCCTAGCCGCATGTAGCTGGGTACCAGTATCTAGCTGAACTATTAAAAAATTAAGTCCGTGTCTGGCCACGCGCAGTGAAGGGTTCCGTAGTTGCACCTCACAATTGCCTGATACATTTAATAGACTGGTCGACTATTACTTGTTAAATTGTAAAGTTTACTTTGCTGTGATAGTTCTCGTTTTAAATTCGTTATATATGTTACTAATTTGAATATTTTCACGCCTCCAAAAACCACCGTTTAGCTGGCAGAGGGAGGGGCTACACTTAACTGTAACAAAAATTAATTAGCACGAGCTTAATTTTTGCAAAGGGGTCATTGGATGGAAAAATGGTTTTAGCACACCCTCTATATTTTTAAATTACCTATCCAACAACACTCCATACCATGAGGTAGATGATAAAAAAATCATCGCCATTTTACGTAATTTTTTTTTTTTATCTTATATTTTTACCACCATGTCGGCGTGATTAATATGTATACCCATACCAAATTCCAACTTTCTAGTGTTAAGAGTCACTGAGCTAAGCCGCGGACAAACAGACATGGCGAAACTATAAAGGTTCCTAGTTGACTGCGGTACCCTAGAAGTGGCAGTTTCAAATATTAATAGCAGTGTGTTAAGAAAAGAAAGTGCGAATGAATTCTAAACATGACTTTCGAATATTAAATAAGACAATTATGGCTTATTGCCAGTCTATTTTTAATACAGGAGTTTTGGCAAAACTCGTTGTGACGTCAAATATCACTCTTGCTTTCAAACATCCGATTATTTGAAGCATTTTAAATTTGCTTTTGACGTACTTTAATTGCATATCGATTAAAAGTACAAATACTCTTTAATCTTTTGAACGCCAGAGCATAAACGCATCGGCGCGCCCCCGACGCCAAGCCACAAATTAGTACTTTTTGTCACATATTTGTGACAATTGGCGTACAGGGCACGCGCTTGCTTGTCATGTATACGTGACAATGGCGTTCAGAAAGTTTATACAGAAATTTTGGCAATCAACGTTGTGACGTCAAATATCACTCGCGCTTTCACACTTCCGATTATTTGAAACATTTTATATTCTTGCTTTTGACGTACTTTAATCGCATATCGGTATAAAGTACAAGTACTAATTCTGTTATTGCATATTTTTTAATTCGAAATTATAGTCCGGTCAAGTTAGCTAATTTGACTGGGATAAGGTTACAATAATTTGTTAACGAATTATTTAATAATAATGTTAGGATATTTAACAAAACAATGTAATTAGTCCGTCAGATTGATTTCCAAAAATATTGGACTTAAAAAATAAATGAAGACGATAGATTGGAAAGTGACGTTACAAGCCCGAATCCTCGTAATCCTATCTTCGTATTTTTTGTTGATTTGATAAAATAAAAAATACGTATCCAATATTTTTCGGCAATCTAACAGACTAAATAGAATCATATTTTATAGTATTTGGGTGTTTCAATTTTAGCATTATTTGGTGCATTCTTAGGAAAAGAAAACGAGACGTAATGGGAAGATAATAAGTATGCGATTGGATGAAAACGACAAAATAATATTTTAATATCGTGCAGTGCTATTATGTTCCATAAAAGATCAGGCAGAGAAGTAAAGAATGTCTTCATTTCGCCAGTTATGATAAACTCCCAAGTAAAAGGGGTATAGCCTTTTACCATTTACCAGCCGCAACACTCGACACCGTCAGTAACTAAGCACCTTAACAGCACAAGCTGATGTCAGTCCCTCATGGCTGTCTAGGCGGTCTATCAGACGGGTGCCAGATTGAACTGGAGTCATATTCCCCGGCCGTGTCTGTACAGGGTCGGGTTATACGCTCGCATACATTTATTTTGATTACAACCGTAAATTTCGCATGCCCAATATAGTTGGGACAGGCTAGGCAAATTATTGCGGAAGTCGCATACGTTCCCGCGATCCCCGGCGTAGGTGGGAGATGGAACACCGGGGTGGTTTTAGTCAGTAAGAGTCTGACAGACCCCTCCACCCACCCCAGGGTGGAGGATTTCCCCCCGACACCAAAAAAAAAAAGGTTAGGCAAAAAATGTCATCAGTGGTACTAGAGATTACCCTCCACATATCGTTGGCGGCAATGCAGGACCTTGTATGATTAACATATTTTTTTTATGAAATTATTATAAAATTTATAATAATTACATATATAATAAAAATATATATTATCAACATATATATATATATATTTTATTATTATTATTTCCTTTATTTTTTGCATATACATATAAATTAAATTTTTAAATATTAAAATACAAAGATATAAAAAATAGTAGCCCACCGGTATCGGGAACAGGGTCCAAGCTACCGGTGGTCAGGGCCCCTGAGAGAGGAACCTCCTAACTATGCGCAACGTGAGCCTCTTTAGATGTTGGTCGAGGCTCTTGGCAATTATGCCATTGGCCGTCACGACTATCGGCACANGCCTTGTAGCTTGGAGCCCTGGATCCAGCTGCCCAACGAAAGCCTCTTTAGATGTTGGTCGAGGCTCTTAGCAATTACGCCATTGGCCGTCACGACTATCGGCACAATGACTGCTGTGTTCACATCCCACATGTCGACAACCTCGCGAGCCAAGTCAAGATACTTCGTTTGTTTATCTTTCTCAGTCTTCACGAGGTTCGCGTCATGAGGGACTGCTATATCAACAATCATTGCGCGACGCTCTAGTCGATCTATCACCACTATGTCAGGCTTATTGGCAATAATAGTCCTGTCAGTGATGATAGACCGATCCCAATACAACGTGCAATTGCCATTTTCGAGAACTGGGTCGGGCACATACCTATAGTACGGTACTTCCGATTCCACAAGATTGTATTTAAGAGCAAGTTGCTGGTGGATAATCCTGATTTAATATAATGACTTTTATTATTTGATTTTATTATTGGTATCAAAATTCTTCTTATTCTGTATACTTTTCAATTTTACAATATCTTATTAATAATAAGATTATGACTCTCTTACGTGTTACGTGTTGTTACTTACTGTAAGTGCAGAGAGTAATTCAAGATAAATAAGGCGATTAACACACGGCACCGCGCACCGCCGCGGTAGGCGGTGAAGCGGATCTCATGTCGCATTGGCCTCTAATAAATCCGTTGATGCCTAACACACGTACACCGCCCGACCGCGCGGTCGAGCGGTGCACTCACCGCCACCGCCCCTCCGCGCTGCCGTCCGCGCGGTGGAGCGGCGCCTCACACACGGGGCGCCGCAAACGTAAATGCAGGAAGGTCTTTCTTACAAGACGCAATAAAAGCAATGCGAACGGGTACTAAGAAGATACTAGATTGTACTGTTTTATCGACAAACGATGCTTGCCAACTAGTTTATGGTTGTATCACTAGATGGAAGGCTCCAATAAAATTGACCAAGAAAATATTTACACCAAAAATTGTAGTGAAAAAAAAAGGTCTTGCATTGACACCGAGATTATGAATAAACTTTACAATCTTCTTTACTAATATGATGGATGGATGAATGGATGTTTGTCACGCCACGGCTGAACGGATCTTGATGAAATTTGGCACAGAGATAGATTATAGTCTGGAATAACACATAGGATACTTTTTTATCCCGGGAGTATGTTCCCTTGGGATAATTTTCAACATGAGGCGCGGGCGGCAGTTAGCTTTGTAATACGTTTACTAACAAGAACCTCTCTCCAACAGATGACCCGCTCGAAACTGGAGTCGTTAGTCGGCGACCTGATCAAGCGCACCGTCGCGCCGTGCCAGCGTGCTCTACAAGACGCCGAGGTGCAGCGACCTGACATCGGCGAGGTTCTGCTGGTCGGTGGCATGACGCGTATGCCTAAGGTAAGGACAACACCATCTTGTTAGATGAACAACTTGCCAAATTGAACGTAGGCTACCCAAAATTGCCAGGGTTGCGGAATTTGTTTGGAAGAGTCATCGTGGCCCTGGAATGCAATACAAACATAAGTTAGTAAGAAAATAAGGGAGGTCTGGCAGCTCGGGGATTCGGTCTGTGACACTTCTAATGACCATTATATAAGGTTCCATTAACCTTTTGAACGCCACTGTCACGTATACATGACAAGCAAGCGCGTGCCCTGTACGCCAAACGTCACAAATATGTGACAAAAAGTATGGCAAGTTTGTGGCTTGGCGGCGGGGGCACGCTGATGCGTTTATGCTCAGGCGTTCAAAAGGTTAAAATAGACGGACAAACTTTTAGAAATAATTCAGAACACCAAAATAAGGACAATGGTAAAATAATATTAAGAAAAACGCATTAGATACTTATTAGAAAAAAAAAGTCAGCTAACGTCAATCAATACATTAAAAAAAAAGAAAACAATCGAATTGTAACCTCCTTCTTTTGGAAGTCAGTTGAAAATGTTGATTGCCCAATGTATAAAAAAATCCATGTCTTTGTTATCTCATAATTCTGATACTACAAATGTGTAGGCGCATGTGACCACGTCAAGCACCTACCCATAGAGGATGTTGCGAAATTTGTTCGAAAGAGTCACCGCGGCCCTGGAACGCAAAGGGCTTTAGAAGGAACACGGATGGGTTTTAGTCAGTAAAATTCTAACACGCCCTTCCGCTCCACCCAGAGCGGAAGAAGTCATATGATGATTTCCCATCCTTAAAAAAAAAAAAACCCATAGAGGATGTGTTTATTCTGATTTACTGATGTTTGCCAAAATTTAAAATGCAATAATTTAAATACCAAACCTGTATTTTCCATAATTTCATTAGAAATAACGCTTCAGTTGCCGTAATACCACTATACAACACGTAGAAATGTATTGTACAACATGTAGAAATAAAATGTACGGCTCGCCAGCACACAGATAAACCCTGCGAGGTTTTCGTTGTGTGGCAAAAACCAATGTTAAATAAATTAAGAATTTTGGAAATAAAAAAAATAAAATAAATAATAATAATCGTGAAATTACATAAAATCATTTTCACTAATTTCATTGGAAATTTATTATTAAAAGTCAAAATAAAATCACTTAAATCAGGGTTTTTTTAAGCTTGGATATCTTTGGCTTTTACCTTTTTTATGGGACCTTATATAACTAAATACATTGAGACTTTTATCAAGCAGGATTGCTTTAACCCTTTGAACGCTATTGTCACGTATACATGACAGACAAGCGCGTGCCCTGTACGCCAAACGTCACAAATATGTGACAAAAAGTATGGAGATTTTGTGGTTTAGCGTCGGGGGCACGCCAATGCGTTTATAAAATATATAAAATAAACAAAGCAGAAAAGGCAATATTTCTAGTGTAAAATAAGTAAATATAAGCACCTTAACAGCACAAGCTGATGTCAGTCCCTCATGGCTGTCTAGGCGGTCTATCAGACGGGTGCCAGATTGAACTGGAGTCATATTCCCCGGCCGTGTCTGTACAGGGTCGGGTTATACGCTCGCATACATTTATTCAAGAAGAACAGCCCAATAAAAAAAACTAGATTTTATATTTTATAATAATTTATTCAAATAACAACGTCTACAAAAATGTACAATGTAGTCAACTCTAATAATATTTTCCATACAATTATAGTGCCTAAAAATAAACTGAACTAAGATATTTTTATTAAACATGCAATTAACGGTGGTTCGGCATTGCAATGTAATGAAAAATGAGCGATCCGCCCGATCTAGGTTACTTTAACCCTGTGTTTTAGGCCATCACTTTACGATCTTATTACATAGATGCTTGATTGTTCTTATTATCTCGTGAAAATAAAGTTGCTATTGTAAAAAATATTTATTTTCACATTTATTTATTTATTTAAACTTTACGTACAATAGTGGTACATGGGCGGACTTAATGCATCAAGGCATTCTCTACCAGTCAACCTTTGGGTTATTAAGACTATACTGTGGTAGGTGTACAATAAATAAATATAAGATACAAAATTGAATTTTAACATTTCGGAAAGAATATACAGATAATATATATAATACTAATAAAATACATATATATGCTAAAATAATAAACTAATAAATATGATATATAATANACCAGTCAACCTTTGGGTTATTAAGACTATACTGTGGTAGGTGTACAATAAATAAATATAAGATACAAAATTGAATTTTAACATTTCGGAAAGAATATACAGATAATATATATAATACTAATAAAATACATATGTATATATGCTAAAATAATAAACTAATAAATATGATATATATATGATATATATATGATATATATATGATATATATATGATATATATATCACATGATATTGTACAGACGCCAGCACATCATGCTACAACAATCTGTCAAACTTCTTTAATAGATTTTCAACTTTATCGTAATAGGTTCAAGGTTGATTGGGAAAATTTGACATATTCGGGTAGCTTGATGTGCTGGGGTCTGTATTGGTTAGCACAGCCTTATTGGGTTACACAAGTTTTATTTTGAGTTGAACAAAATGTTTTTAGGAATTTACATTATGCTCAATGTACAAAATACTTATATTTTTAAGCGGCGTAAATTTCGCTTCAATCTAATTCTGCAGAAGTGAACTACTTCTTTTTCTAAAGTGGATTTTTAACAATTTGATCGTTCTAGTAACGTATACAAAAACAAAATAAAACTCACACGAGTTCACGAATCTTCGTACTATTGACCACCACAACCATGAAATGAATCATCAGTTTCCTACCCTTAGGTACAAACGACAGTCCAAGAAATCTTCGGGCGCGCCCCCTCTCGCGCCGTCAACCCCGACGAAGCCGTCGCCGTGGGCGCCGCCGTGCAGGGCGGAGTGCTAGCCGGTGACGTCACCGACATCCTGCTCCTCGACGTCACTCCTCTGTCCCTGGGTATCGAGACCCTCGGAGGAGTTTTCACCAAGCTTATCACAAGGAACACGACCATACCCACTAAGAAGAGCCAAGTCTTCTCTACCGGTGAGTTTCTTACGATATACCTGTATTTATAGCCCCATTTATAGCGAGGTTTAATCTCAGTTTATCACTTCCTTCGGGTTGAGCACATCAAAAAGGTCAGAATCAATGGTCTTCCCTCGAGGTGACTGACCCTCTTTCTGGAAGGTGTCAGTAACATCTTGATGGTTATGATGTGACTTCTCTGTCCATGGGTATCGTAGTATGTAGCGGCATCAATGCCACCACATGAAAAACTAAGAAGCGAAATTTGTACGGCGACAAAAAGAACTGCAACGCCATCTATCCTGTCAGAGACGAACTACCAACGAAATCCTGCAGGGCAGTGGGCAGTGCCCACCAGACACAACAACCGTCTGGTCGGAGGATCCTCCCATTTCAGCGGAGTTATGCGGGACTTTACTCTCTGTACCGTTCTCTATAAGTCTTCACCAAGCTCATCACCAGGAACACGACTATACCCACTAAGAAGAGCCAGGTCTTCTCTACTGGTGAGTCAATCTGTCTAGTTTTTAGGGTTCCTTACCCTAAGGGTAAAAACGGGACCCTATTACTAAGATTTCACTGTCCATCTGTCTGTCTGTCACCAGGCTGTATCTCTTGCATGAACCATGATAGCTAGATTGTTGAAATTGACACACTGGGTACTATCATCACCTTGGCAAAACTAATGGCCTATTTTCGAGACCATCCGTAACAATGTGTCAAAAATCTATAAATGACTGGCAAAACCCGTTAGTCTTACCTCGGTTGGCCTCGGAAAGCACGCTAAACCGTTGATTAGCGTGTTTTCCGAGGCATGGTGGAGTCTCTGAATGTTATGATGGTCACTCATTCACAGACCGACCTTGTTAAACGGTGCTTGTCGTTGAGGATCGACCCGTACCGCTGTTACTATTTAGCCCGTGCCACATTAATAACCAACGCATTCTTTCCCAGCTGCTGATGGCCAAACCCAAGTGGAGATCAAAGTACACCAAGGCGAGCGTGAAATGGCGTCAGATAACAAGCTGCTGGGTCAGTTCTCGCTCGTGGGCATCCCACCCGCACCACGCGGCGTGCCGCAGATCGAGGTCACCTTCGACATCGACGCCAACGGCATCGTGCACGTCTCCGCCAGAGACAAGGGCACCGGCAAGGAGCAGCAGAGTGAGTCAACACTGATACAGTATGTAACAAACTGCTGGGGGGTTCTCGCTCGTGGCCATCCAAATGTATGGCGTCAAAGGAACGAAATATACTTGACGTCGTGGGCGCGCGCGCAGACGTCACATTTTTGTCAAAGCGCCCTGTCCGCACGACCGGAACACTTTGTGTACCAAGTCCCTTAAGGTTAACTTTCGTATCGAATTGTGGGTCAGTTACTTCAAAGCTAAACTTTTACTTAAAAAGCTACTTAAAAGTAACTTTACATAAGCACCGCCGATCGGTGTCCGCGCCAGTGCGCGGTACACTTTTGCAGCGGTGCGAGAGTAGTCGCGGTACCAGCTAGTAGCGTGCCCCGTGCACGCCACTTTCCTAGAAACCGCGGCACATTGCCTTTTTTCACTATGTACTAAGACTGAAGTTTGCTGTCCTAAAACGAAGGAGCGAGATGACATGAGATCCTGAACAGTTTTTTTTAAATGGGCTTGCTCTTGTCCTCGATCACGCCCGATGGAAAGCGATGGATGAGGTCTATGATGGAGCGAGCGTGCCCAGAAGATGCCTGTTCACTCTGGCTGGAGACTCCCCAGCTTGGCCCAATTTGAATCTCAAAAGCTAGGGCACCTAGCAAAGATCTGTTTTCTCCCAAATTTTACCAAACTTCCCCTCTTGGGGGAGGCCTATGTCCAGCAGTGGACGTCTTTTGACTGATATGATAAATTGGATTTTATAACTTATCCCAAACCTTTTTCTCAACAGTCGTAATCCAGTCATCAGGCGGTCTATCCAAAGACGAGATCGAGAACATGGTGAAGGCAGCGGAACAGTTCGCCGCCACGGACAAGCAGCGCCGCGAGCGCGTCGAGGTGTCCAACCAGGCCGAGGGCGTGCTGCACGACACCGAGACCAAGATGGACGAGTACAAGAGCCAGCTGCCTCAGGACGAGGTGAGGAAACAGTCTGCACAAGCACTTCACCCCCGACATCGGCTGCGCAGATTTATACTGCGTACAAACGATCCCTTCTTATTGCTTCCCTGCATCATAAAGGAAGCCTTGTGCAAAATTGCATGTTCCTAGTCCCAGTAGTTTCGGCTGTGCGTTGATATGTTGAAGGATCGCCAAACTGAAGTGACAGTGGGCAGGGCACATTGCTCGCATAACAGATGGTCGATGGGGCCGACAAGTTCTGGAGTGAGGACCGCGTACCGGTGCGCGTAGCGTTGGAAGGTCTCCCACAAGGTGGAGCGTGCACCTGCTGAGGGTCGCTGGTAGCCGGTGGATGCGAGACGCACAGGACCGGCTGTTGTGGCGACACGTAGGGGAGGCCTATGTCCAGCAGTGGATGTCTACAGGCTGATGATGATGATGATTGATATGTCAGTCAGTCGGTATATAAGAATGAAAATAAAATGATTTTTTAAAGTGGGCATAGTTAGCCAAATTCGAAACTATGAGGGATAGCGGTAGGTACTCAATGGAATATTGGGCCCAATAGTCATTTCAATTTTCAATCATTGTGTTTTTGAAAAATCAATATTCCTTACCAAGAATCGAACCCATTCATTTTGGCAAAAAATAAACTCACTATTATTACATCTGTGAAACAATACTGGGAAGTAATAGCACATGGCAAACTTAAGAGCTAATTATTACTTATTTATTTTCTGACTTTACCTATGTACCATAACAATAACTGATATTTTTTTCAAAATCTCATAATACGGTACTTCTTGGCAAGACCGGAGTTTGATTTTCTGGCTTCTGAAATTCCGTAGCAACTGCCAAAGATCTACAAATAACACTGAGCTGCTTCCACATCGTCCTTTGATGTAGAAGTGTTTGCTAATGAACGGTTTTCGCCCACCAGTGCGACAAACTCCGTGAAGACATCGTGAAGCTCCGTGAGCTGCTCGCCAAGAAGGAGAGCGCTGACCCCGAGGAGATCCGCACCGCCACCAGCACGCTGCAGCAGGCCAGCCTCAAGCTGTTCGAGCAAGCCTACAAGAAGGTAATCTATATATCTTGCCCGCGACTTCGTACGCGCATATCCCATTTTTATTACCTATTATATAGCCTTCCTCATGAATGTGGCTATCTTATAACAAAATAATTTTCTAAATCCGACTAGTAGTTCCAGAGATTAGTGCGTTCAAAAAAACTCTTCAGCTTTATAAAATTAGTATAGATAATATAGACTCTTTTGCCCGCGACTTTGTGCGCGCATATCTTTGTTATTGTTGTTTGAATTCTTTGTGACGAATTCAGTTTTTGACGAACATTTACTCGGCTCGGCTCTGTTCGTAGTTCAGTTCGAAATATTTAAAAACGGCAAATGTTCTGTTACAAACAAGATAATGCTCAAGACTATCAGCACCTTAAGGCCTCCCCTCTCCTTTTCTACAACACACAACTCTGTCCTTTGGCAGATCGGGCCAGTCCTTTCGGGGGGAGTCGTGTTTTTCCGGACATCTTCATCTTGGTCTGCCGCGATGTCTTTTGGCATTTAATAGGGCTCAATTTTTGGTTCTTTTTGCCCATTTCTCGTCAGACATGCGTCAGATACTTAAGCTTAGCGGCTTTCGGGTAACGTTTTACGGTATTTCATACAACATGGTCAAAATGAACTTTATGTCAATAGCAGTAAGGCGGATTTTGTTGCACCCTAGTACAACCCGCAAGAGTTAACTTATACCGGCCGTACACACTCGCCAAGACACCCCCAAGAGCACTCAACCCTGCTGTATCTAACATTCAATGCTAGAATGAGACAAATGAAAGGTCTCGGGGTGTCTTGGCTACGTACAGCATGCGTTACTTGTATAGAGTAGCCAAATAGAGTCCCTATTTGGCGCACTTAAGGTTGATTAATACATATCCGGGACGTGGCCGGCCGTGGTCCGTTCGGACTTAAAAAACAATATAGTCGCGTAGCACGTGATCAGTGATCGAAAAATCGGGTGCTAATATACCTAAACTTCACTTTTATTTCCACGAAAGTATAATAGGGACATGCTTTTCAGAATCCCGGATCCCGGAATCGTTCGAAATTCCTGAGATTGCTAAAAATTTAGTTAGAACTCGTTGTGAACTCTCATTGTAATTTTTATAGGTATTCCATTTGTTTTGAATTAAATAAAGATACTAAATCAAAAAATAACCACTGCTATAATTTCATTAAGTTTGTTATAGTTTTTTTTTACAAAATTGTTCAATCCCGGGATCCCGGGATTACTTATTTATTCAGAAAGGAATGTCCATATTATTCTTTCACGGGAAGAAGTTTAGGTATACAAGCGCCCTTTTATCCGATAACTGGTAGTAATAAACCAGGGCCCGGATATGAATGGATCAACCTTTAGAATCCCATTAAATCTGACGCGAGTGGTGGTGTCCTGGCTAACACAGCCAACCTTGCGCCGCCCAGATGCGCATAGAAGCTTCCTGAGGGATTCACAGGCTTCGCGGAACAACCTCACTGTTCCGCGGATTGTGCACGTTACGAAGCCAAAGCCTCCTACGTAATCATAATGAACTTTTATGTCACAGACAATACGTTTTCTCTACCATACGGTAACTCACCAATACTCGCCTTCTTCTCATTCATGTTTCATCATCATTTCTGTTCACTAACCATAAATTCATGCACACATTTGAGCCATCTTGCCTTCTTAAAAGCCGGTTGGTCAAGCACGTGTGCTATATAAAAGTAGTCGTTATATCGGCCAGCGTAGCTCTTGGAAGCAAACTGAACGATTCACGACTTCGACATACTCATAACATACATCATCTCCCGCCAGGGTTGCGGAATTTGTTCGAAAGAGTCATCGCGGCCCTGGAACGCATTGGAAGAAGTCATTTGATGATCATCTATCTAGAAATGGACATCTGAAATTGAAATAAAGACAAATATCGTAACATATTGTATTGATATTTACTAAAAAGATACAACGTGTAACAGAATAAACGCAATACCTCTTAAGGGGCCATTGTACTCATCATTATGAACAACTTTCACTATGGGAGCAATCAAGACATCGAGAAAAGAAAAATATCTGTTCTTGTACATTTTGTCGAGTTATGCGCACATAAATGTACGGGGCAGTGGAATTTTTTTGGCGATTTCCTTGTTGGTCCCCTCATCATTTACAAAAAGTATTTTCCAAATCCTACTGGTAGTTCCAGAGATTAGCGCGTCCAAACAAACAAACAAACTATTCAGCTTTTGTCCGCGACTTCGTACGCGCATATCCCGTTTTTCCCGTTCCCGTAGGATTTTCGGAAAATTCTCACTTGTGCTCCCCACCGGACTGTAAGGAAGCTACATGCCAAATTTACGACCAGTAGTTCGGCTGTGCGTTGTCTTGTCAGTCACACAGTCACTCGCTCAGACAGTCAGTAATTGAAAAGTTTTATATATATTGTTAATCTAGCTTTTGCCCGCGACTTCGTCCGCGTGGAATAGTTACTTTTGGGGCAGACATTAATTTAGTAAAGTTTCAGTCAATGCTACTGAACAGTGAAAGAATAGATAGATAGATAGTTTAACAAATGTTCGACGTGATTCTTTTAATTGGTATAACTTTTTTATTTATGAACCGATTGTCATGAAACAAACACTAAATGTTAAGTGTAAAGTAATGTTAAGCTTACCACAATGTATTAGTGAAAACCACATCTAAATCGGATTAGCCGTTTCTGAGATTAGCGTGCACAAACGCACGGACAAACAGGCAAACATTATAACAATCATTGTTTTGGGTGCTATTTGACCTTATTATTGGACCTTTATCAATGCGATAAAGGTCCCAATAGTATTTTTTCTCATATATCTTCCATGACATGACAGCGATCCCTTAAATTTTTATGATATGTATACATGAAACTAATCATTATGTCTTCTCCAGATGGCAGCCGAACGCGAAGGCCAGCAACAGCAGACCACCCAATCATCGGAACAAGACAAGAGTCAAGAGAAGAAAGAAGAAAAGAACTAAATAACTCACACTCGGTTGCGTTGTACCCAACTGGGTTAAACTTAGCCATGCTGTACTCGGAGTACTCGACTAGCGGGGTAGCTCGCTAAATGTACAGGAATGATAGCCGGTTTTATATACAAGTGGTATTTTATTAGGTTGGGGACACTTAGAAGGGTAATTTACGTCTTATACAGTTATACAATGTGTTTCAGAATAAACTCAATACCTGAATAGAGGTTACATGTTGTATTGTAAAGAAAGTTTGAGAATTTTGTGACTTTGTGTATTAAGTGTGTAGGATTTGAAAGGTACATTATTTCAGATGAACATGAACATAGCTCTATTCGACCCGGGAAAAACCGGGAGGGTCACTAGTAACTAGTAAACAAACAACTTCGCTTTTTGTCTCTATGTATACTTAGTTCTTCTAAACTACAAAATGGATTTTTATGCGGTTTTAAAGAAATGTTCCAGATCTATCTGTTTAATAAATAGCTTAACTATGAAGTAAATTATCAAACCCTAAAGTATTCACAAGCCTAATAATATAACATCTTAAAATGTATGTCTCAAGTATTTAGTATAGAGTGACTTTTAAAAAGAGTCTCTTCATTGGTCGAATACCAGCGACGCGTCATATAGCTCGCTTTTGATTGGTTCTTAACATCACTCCATACTAAAACTTCACAGTATGCTTGGAAAATTTGGTAGAAAATTCAGTTTACGTTGGTAAGGTTTTCAACGAGATCTCAGGGTCGTATGAAAGCCCACTGCTGGACATTGGGCTCCCCAAAATGTCACTAACGTCACAAATTGGCACGTTTAGACCTAAGTACTTAACTTTGATCTAAACATGCCAGTTTGTGGCGTTGGTGGCAATGTTCACCACGCGGTCGGCAATCTTCGAGAGCGGTCGTGTGCGCGAGACTAACAATTCCGTGGATTCGTGAACGCGTGTAGGCAAAACGTTCGGACGGCTCTATCTTTTACTATTTAAAGCTATGGGATTAGCTCCGAACAAATGAATAGAAACTGCATCTACTGTCAGCTTCGGATGCAGCTGAATACCAGTATTTTACGTGCAGCGATTCATAAATCACTTATATTTTATTAGTTTTTTTTTTTACATTTTTTGGATCTTGCCGACCCTTTTTCCTCGTTGATTAACTTACCAAGTTTAGCTGCAAATTGTTATGAAATTAAGATGTTTGTATGATCAATTCATCCCTACATTTCATTCTAGTGTTTCGTGAACAATGGCTTGATACACAACGGCCCAATGTGGTAGCATTTTACTGTCAACCTCTTACCCTTAAAAAAAAAAAGTAGAGGAGATTAAGCTTTGTCTCTGGTATGGCATCGCTCCTGCGTAGTCTACCTCACTCAAAACTTGCCGAGAAGGCCGAATCGATATATTTGTTACCAGATACTCCAAAAACCATTAGAATGTGTAACATCCGCATTGTAATGCAAAACACAAGAAATTAAGGACGTAAGACTAGGCAATATGGTCAAAAGACTATAGCCTTCCCATCGGGGTAAATAAAAATAGAAGCTCCTGCTTAGTCTCTGGTTTAGCGGACGTTTATATGCGGCGGTAAAATCTTACTAGTAATAGGTAAGCCACCTGTTTTTTTTATAACGTAAAATGTTAGCAAATTGGGTCCTGTGCATGAAGTCGGATTGCCACACATAGGTAGAATAAAATATATTATTTTATCATATCGCTGCGTCGCAATCATCTATCAACGAAAATGCATTATATTGTATCTACAAGAAATTCCAGTAGTCCAATATTTCACATTTTCAAATCACATTGTAGTCGCCATTTTTAAATTTAGACATTAGAATTAAATATTAAATTGTTATTTAGTGTAAATGGGCTCGTGGTTTCCTTGTAGTGTAAATGAGACTTGCAGCCTTTATTTTTATTAAATTATAATTAATATCACTTTATATTCTTTGGTTGCCTACATCCTATCCTGTTGAAATTGTTCCCTGATTTCTATATTAAGAATTTGAAGTAGTATCTCTACATAGCCTGAAAACCTGTAAAAAAATTGAATGGCACATTAAAATGGTTTGACACGTTCTTAACTTCAAATGCTTAACTCTGAAACCGGCCCTGTACGGACGCCAGCACATCAAGTTACCCGAAACTGTCAAATTAACCAATAAACCTTGAACCTAATACTTAAGCGATTATGTTGAAAATCTATTAAAGAAATTGCTTGATGTCTGTACCATGACAGATTAGCTGTAGTTCCGAAGATATTGATCAGTCACAAAATTAATATTAGTCGTTAGAATCTGCGTTTCAACTTGTAAACTCCGCCTATTTTATTATCCCACAGCTTAAGAAAAACGCAGCGCCGTTCTTGTTACTTACCAACGAAGAACTTCACACACAAAAAAAAAAGATACAAGATTGCAAGTCTCATCAATTCATTTAGACTGTTTACTTCATTATAAAATAATCGTATAGGGACGACCTCTTTAGCCTTTTGAACGCCAGAGCATTAACACATCGGCGTGCCCCTGACGCCATTCCACAAACTCGCCATACTTTTTGTCACACATTTGTGACGTTTGGCGTACAGGGCACGCGCCTGCTTGTCATGTATACGTGACAATGGCGTTCAAAAGGTTAAGTAGGTATCGGGTTTTAGACAAGAACGTCATCTCTGTCCGTCTAAACTCGATGTGTTATCGGATCTATATATTTTGCACACGCTACAAGACTGAAAAACCGGCCAAGTGCGAGTCGGACTCGTGCATGAAGGGTTCCGTACCATCGTATTTTTATATTTGTTGTCAGAAAGGCGACACACTGAAAATTTCAACTGTACTTATTACGGTTCATGAGATACAGCCCGCTAACAGATAGACAGACGGACAGCGGAGGTTTAGTAATAGGGTCCCGTTGGCCTTTGGGTACGGAACCTGAAAAATGTGCTAAGTTTGTAGCGTATGCCAAATATCATTTGTTTTACAAAAACGATATTTTTCAATGTCCAGTGCACATTTCGCGATGATACAACACACAGGACTAATGCATTTAAGTTTAGTATTACAATAAAAGAAATGTGCCTCCGACATTACCCGAAACGGAACGAAAATGCACGAAATTATACTGTTATTATTCGAATATATATATTTTATATCTCAAGAACTAGCTATGTATACAAGTTGGTCTTTTCGGCACAGCTGTTATTGAACAGGCCAATTTTGTTCTTATTATTATTTTTTAATTTCTAAATAGTTTACTGATATGTAGGTAGTTCAGCTTTACCAAATACACTGCTAAGAATTATATTTCGAGTTTAATTTCTAACAGTCCCAAATCAAAAGAACGGGCGCGCGGACAGACGTCATACATTCTCGTAACAGCGCCCTGTCCGCTTTGTATTCAAGTCCCTAAGCGTTGCATGACGTCATTTACTGTCATTTTTTTCCCAATCAACCTTGAACCTAATCATCATATCAGCCTGCAGACGTCCACTGCTGGACATAGGCCTCGCCTACGTGTCGCCACAACAACCGGTCCTGTGCGTCTCGCAACCATCGGCTACCCCCCGCGACCCTCACTAGGACATCGGCGTGTGCTAGCGTCTGTAGGTACCTACTCAAAATGTATCAAAGTGAATCAACTGTTGAGGGGTGAAAACCTAACAACAAACAATAATTATTTTCGCATTTTGAATAGATAGTCAATTGATTTAGAACTTGATCACGCACTTAGTTCCTTTTTAGGGTACCGTACCCAAAGAGTTACCGACGGAACCCTATTACTTAGCCTCCACTGTCCGTCTGTCTGTCAGCGGGCTGTATCTCATGAACCGTAATAGGTAGCCAGTTGAAATTTTCATAGTGTATTTCTGTTGCCGCTATTACAAGTAATGAAAATAAATAAAATCGGGCTAGCCCTACTAGTAACGTTTTTTTTTTTTGCTCGACTTTTATAATGGCATCATTCTCGCCTGCCAGAAAATAAGTCGTAAAACTGCTGAAAGATAACAAAAAATAAACCTTTTTTTAAAATATTTATTTATATAAACAATAAAACAGGTAAGACATTCTTATTATAAGGAAAGATTCCTATTTCTCTTAAAAATGTCGAATGTAACTAAACTAGTGTTTTGTTTATATATACATACTAGTGGCCGCCCCGGCTTCGCCCAGATGTAGGTACTTATATTTTTTTTTTTCAAAATTTTCTTTCATAAGAACCTTCTGATGGACGACGTCGCCGAGGCCGGCCCAGAAAGCGGTGCGGTGGCGAGATGATATGGCTGCACACCGCGAAGGCTGGTTCGAGGTGGCGCAAGAAAAGAATATCTGGAAGGATATGGGGGAGGTCTTTGCCCAGCAGTGGGACACAATAGGCTAAGGAAAAAAAAAAGAACCTTCTGACAATAACAAACAAAAAAAAACGAATTTGCGAAATTGGTCAAGCGCAGCCGTTCTCGAGTTTTGCGCTTAGCAACACATTTAGCGATTCATTATTATTTAAGTAGGTATCTAGATTAAAGGGAAACTGACTGACTGACATCAACGCACAGTCGAAACTACTGGAACTAGGAACATAGAATTTTGCATGGAATCGCATTAGGTAAGTTTAGGTTACTATTACACTGGTCAACAAAAAAACACTTTTTGTTGTCACAAGATTTTTTTAACTAATTATGTTAAGAACATGCTTAAGTATCATAGAACTGAAATTAGAATTATTGAGACACGAACAGTTTTCCTGTCATATGATTTTGAAGTGGTGCTTTGAGACGAAAACTGAAGTTTTCAGGTGATTCTAATACAGGCACGTTATCATATTAGAGATTAGTTGTGTAGCAGAAGGCACGTCAGTATACATAGGTACTCAACTATCCTTTTATATTAAAAAATGCCAAAATAAAGCTCACATTTTTTTTAAATGTGATGGTGCAGAATTTCTTTTTTGAGTTTTAAAAATAATTTCAGCATAAATGTAAAGAAACTTGACAGAATCATTTGAACACTTTTTCTACATTATATAATGTATAAGCATATAATAACTCAGTAAACTGAAATTACAGCTACTTTATTGAATAATAAAAAAATCGGAATTGAAACGCTTAAGGGAAAATTATGTTACTGGTAGTAGCTGTAACACAAAAACTAGACCTGATCAAAACCAAATAAATATGATTTTGGAATAAGGGTAGGTAGGTAGGTAATTCGCAATTAGTAGGTAAGCAAATTCCTTGTGACAAAATGTTGTTGACTAGTGTTATTATTAATATAATAGTTACCTACACCTGTGATGGTAGTATAAGGGAGATTTTAATAAATAAGTAAATAAATTTTGCACTAAGGTGACGTAATTAAACGCCAGTACATCAAGCTATCCGAAACTCAAATTTTCTCAATCAACCTTGTGCTTGCTTTCGCGATAAAGTTGAAACATTATTAAAGAAATTTGACATATTGTTGTAGCTTAATGTCCTGGCGTCTGTACCTGAGCTGCCAGACCTCCCTTATTTTCTCACTTACAAAATGTGTGGGTTATAGTACTAGTGTTAGTACCTATGTACTTTTAACATACCTACGCATTCCTGCAAGCTTGGGCCGACGGCCGTTTTCCAGGTAGATATTGCCAAATCACATTTTTTTAAGTCTGGGTGTTGTTTTTTATGTATTAAGTACAGGATATTGTTAATGGAATTTGTAGTAGCAGTAGTTTATTTAGTAGGTGCAAATAACGAAAGCTTAAGTCTACCAGGATTTACCTATAGGTAGGTAGTTTTGTTACCTACTGGAATACCTATCTATGAAACATAAAAAAATGGCTGTCGGCGCAAGCTAGCAGGTATGCGTAGGTATGTTAAAAGTCAATATTAACACTATCACACACATTTTTCTGTTCTATCTAAAGGTGAGCATTAAGATGCGGTTTTTGTAAAAAGGGGGTCAGAAAGTCCTCTTCCTGACCCCCTTTTTACAAAAACCGCTTCGCACAGAAGCGAGATTATAAAACAGTAGGGTAGGATCTGTTGTGCTGACGAAGTCGCGGGCGAAGTTTATAAATAAAGAGTAGGTAAGTACCTACCTAGGTAATAATCAAAAATGTATCTGAATAAATAAGGACCAGCCATTGTTTGCGATCCATGGCACCAATAGGTACTAAAGGTCCTTTGTAGAAACAAAGTAGGTACTTTGACAGCTGTGAAGATGAAAATTATAAATATTATTTGTAGACTGAAGGTTTATCCACACATATCAAGGCCGTGGACGGACCGTGGTTTGTCATAACGTCGTCCAACACAGCCCGGACACGGACGTGTGAGAACGAGTTCATATAAATTAAAGTACATACGCACCGAAATTATTTTTGAGCTTCTACGGGCCAATGCCTGGGTCTCGGGCACGACCCTGATGTATGTGTATCAATATTAAATAATGAATTTGAGTCTAAAAAGGAAATCTAAAGTGTATAAAATACTATATAATTCAAAGGCTACCTACCTAAATGGCCAAGCATGGCGTTAGACCTGGAAAGCAATCAATGCAAAGTCTCATGAATCAAAGGCTTGCTATCAGGATCCTCATAGCGGTCATTAGCAGCACAGTCGGATATCATCATTATGCCATACATTGTGATGCTTAGGACCAAAAAAGTGACGAAAAGGCCGGCTAAAACGCTGCCGTTGAAGTAAGGAGTGCAGTGGATACTTGGACTGAAGAAAACTGAAGTTAAATCATTCCATTTTGGTTCAACCTGGTGGGTTAATAATAAAAATTACATTTATTTTTGTCAATTATGAACAAACTCGTCAGCAAATAGTCAGCCTCATCTAGTTTAAAATTACTAAAACAGATTGACGTGTAAAAGTGTTATTTTTAACCTATTTACAAAGTAGATGTCATTTAATAATGTTTTAAAGCTAGACGAGGTCGGGGTGTCCTATTCGACTACTACAAAGATGTATACTACTACTCATTGGACCAAGTAGTCTGAGAGGAACACCAAAATAAACTCAAGACACTACCTTTAGGGTTGCCACCCGTACTTATTTAGTATTGTACTATATTTTATTCAATTGTACTAACTATATATTATAATAAAATTAAAAGGAAAAATTTAAACTAAGTATATTAGAAACGTGTACTTACCTACTATTTTTTTACTGATTTTTCCAAATGTAGGTACTATATTTTTGCAATGATAATACAAAAAATACTATAGGTACCTACTTCTCCCAAAAAAAGGTGACAACCCTAGCTACATTCTCCTTTAATTAAAGGATAATCCACACATCATATCCGGACCGTGGTCCCTCAGGAACTCAATAAAAACGGTGCGTAGGATACAGTACTCGTTTAAACACGTCCGTCCATGTCCTGGCCGAGCCCGGGTCGCGCCAAACCACGGCCCACATGTGTGGATCAAACTTTAAAGTGCTCCTTCACCGAGAGCATAGCAATAGAGAGCCACTAAGCTGGGGCCCTACTATGAAGTCTTAAAACGATCATGATATGATCATGACGGAGCTATACATAGCGAATAGCACTATCCCGTTCACATCATCGGAATTGGATGGCATTAGCGCGTCATAGTAGGGCTGTTGTGTAGAGGTAGGTATATTTTGCCTTTTGTAGCCTTAAAAAAGTAAGTTGTGGATTGAACTTTCAAGCTACACAGCTTAGCTTAGTGAGAAAGTTACGAAAACGTTCGTCAGTTAAAAGGTAAGCGTAATCACTAATCACGCTTACCTTTTAACTGACGAACCATTCATCGACTTTGTTAACGTTTTGATAAAACCGAAAAAAATATACCTACTACAGCTAAGATTGATTGATTCCTCTCACTCTGTTCCTAAACTTCGATACTACTCTGTCTTTTAAATTTGAAACAGTCAAATTAGCTAGGATGGTTAATTTATACGGAGTTTTTGTGAAAAGTGGTAAAAAAAAAACATCGGGAGCGACTGGAAAACTATGGGGACACGCGAATGCGTGATAGCTGAGCTTCACTCAGCTGTGGGACAAGGGACAACAACGATTGTAAGATATCATTTAAAAACTCACCAAAATTTCGTGTATGACGACCACACTCTGGTCTATAGTGTTCTTTATTAATATTGGTTCAGGGCAGTAGTATGAATGGTTGTAAGGACATTGCACGTTTAAATTGACGCGCCCAACTTCTTCCTCGCCGCGGCTGCCTTGGTACATAATAATCTCAACTAAAAATAAATAACAAATTAACGCTTTCAATATTTGGTTCATACGGTTTCGTTCAAGTAAAACTATCATGGCGAAATTACGCGATCGTCGCGTTCAATTGTACGGCAAACCAAATCGCCGACAGAGGGTGATTTTCATCGGATGTTGAACTTCAAAGTCTGCAAAGATAAGCCAGTGACCTCCTCAACTTAAAATCAGGGGTGTGTGGTGACGTGCGTAACCAGCACAAGGAAATAAGGAGCGTAAGTTACGATAACCCACATGGGAGATTGTCCCAGAGGGCGACTGTTGGGCACTGGACGACGGACGTGTCCCTGCCGTCCGATATAAACTCCGCAACCACTCATTAAGGGGATAATGTAAACTTAGTTGATGGGAATCATCACTAAAAAGTGAAAAATAAAACAACTTTTTTACAAATTAATATACTTAACCGACTTCAAAATAAAAAACACTACAAAGTAGGTATAATTTTAACTTTAATTTCGAAAGTCGATGTCAAAAAACGAAAAAACACCGAATTTTTTTTTTTTTTTAACTTGCAATCGGTTCGTGAACCATTAGCAGATTTTGTGGGAGTCGGTTAGCATCAAGGTTCATTCTTCCAGTGAAGAATCTGCCTTCTCAGTATTATAACCACCTTGCTCTAACTAGCAAAGTCCCAAATGTGGTGGCGTTTTAGTCGTTTGATAGCTGCTGGTTTACTCAGAACTGTGGCTAAGGACGGTGTTATTATGGGTCATTAGTCGGTCTTTGTAGGACTTTGATCTGCGCTCTATTTCCTCCTTTATGGTTCCAATCTGCAGATGCTCATGTAGTTCAGAGGTTTTGATGAACCATGGAGCATTTGAGATGATTCTGAGAGCCTTATTCAGAATCATCTCACTTCCGAAATTAAAGTTATTTTTCCTTCGAAGTAGCTACCTACACAGCGTTACCTACTTGCTGTTTTTTATTTGAATCTTGTTTGCGTTTTTTTGTAAAAAAGTTTTCTTCGGGAGATCGTGTGCGCGAGATATTAATTAGTTAATTACTACTTATTTATTTATCTTGTACGGTAAACGCTTCGGACTAAACGGAAGTATATAAATCTAGTGTGTGTGTATACAATTAACGTGACAGATTTCCATACTAATTCTCCAATAATCCTGGTCGAATCTGAAAATCCATTCCAGTTCGAATTCTGTGTACTTATATTTAGTACTGCCATCTTTCGACCTTCTAAATTCCGCGGACACTGTTGGTGTTTCACTGTGTAGTGCGCGACGGGAGTGCGTGCCCGAGTGAATTCCTGCGGAAATCACATCTTTATTACTAATTATATGGACTAAGATCCCAGAGCTACCAGACCTCTCTTATTAGTAATTTAATGATTGATTAGTCATTGTAATAGTCTAAGAGCTGGTGGCCACCGTGAGTGAGATCCTATTGACAAGGCTGTAATTCGGGCATAGTTTATTTTTAGTAGGTGCAAATAAGGAAAGCTAAAGTTTGCCCGGATTTGGGAGGATGCAAAACTACCTCCTTGACTAAGTACTGAAATAGCTTTGATACAAAAGAAAAAGAAATAATGGCCGTCGGCCCAAGCTAGCAGGCATGCGGATGTTAAAAGTAGGTACTTACATACTAACACTACTCTATCCCACATATTTGTTAGAGAGGCAATAAGGGAGATCTCTGGGATCACAATCTAATAGTAGGTAAATAAACATAAAAGGTAACTAATCGCCAACTGGAGAGCAGTGGTGACCCAGGTTGCAACAGTCGCGACGGATCGAGTTGCAAGTCACGAATTCGAAACCAACAGCCCGCTGAGGTCTTCCAGGAAATTTACGGCACTGGTTGGCGCCTCCTTCCTTTGAACCCGGTCCTTTTCTTTGAACGGTGACTGACGTAAACATGAGGTTGACGTCAATTAAACAAATGTCAGAAAACATTAGCGTTTTGACAGGTGCCTGGACCTGCCGCCTCATCGATGCCATTGTGCTCGTCATTTCAGGAAACCCTCATTGCGTATCACAAAAACGAATGCAATCGATCGCATATGCTTTCATTCTGACATTGCAACCAACCGTATTCATTGCGTATTTTACCTTGTCGAGCAGGCGAAGTTGTACCTAAACATACGAAGCAATGAATCGTCTGTGAAAGAATATGCGATTTTATGAGTTACGCTATGGGGTGCAGGTAGAAGGTTTACTCACTTTGTGTATTCATCACCACTGCTCTCATATCCTATTTGGGAGCCCCCCACTCAGCGGCGGCCTTTACTGTTGCGAAACCCTGGGCGGTAAAGCTCTGCGATTCGAATCATATTTCTTATTATGTTTGCGACTTTTCGTAAGACTAAAATTTTAGATCACAAGATCGGTTTTCAGCTTTGCAAATTTTTCAACTGAAAAATATCGTAGCTCATTGTGATTTGATTGACTAGATAGAGAGTCCTGCAAGAGCGAGACCCTGGGCGGTTGCCCTGTTCGGCCACCACCTAAGGCCGCCACTGCCCCCACTTAGGCCACAGGCCGCGTTATCACGAGACCGTACCGCTTTGATTTTGGTTCCATGTTACCGAGTTACAAGTTCCAAAAATACGATAAACTTGGTACGAACCAGAAAGTTGTAGGAGAGCCCAAGGCGAAGATATGAGAACTGCCGATCTCCTCGACATTTCATTTGGCCAATTTTTTACGTATTCTACTTTCTTCACAACCACAGGGTTTTTTTTGCCAGTGTAGTACGCTATAACGGGACCCGCTTTCAAACGCCGTGCAGCGCCCAAGATTTCTTTTATAACAGTATCATGTCTCCTCAAAATATCTGTCTTCGACTCGTCGGCCGAGTCATTAAATAAAATGTAGAGATGCTTAAAATTATCCTTCAACCGCAACTTTGAGTTTTGTGCTACATAATGGACATTGCTGTGGGTTTTCGGGAAAATTTTTAGTAGCACTGTGAAGGGATCAATGACCGATGGAAAGTACTTCAATGTCTCTCTGTTGGCTTTCAGGGCGGCGTGTAAATTTTTGTACGGAGTTCCATATAGTACGTCTTTCGTGCTTATATCTTCAACGCTGAATTTTTCTTCGACAAATATAACGACGCCTGTAGAGCGGTCAGCAGAGTCGTTTATGATCTCCGCGAACTTCGACTGCGTCATTTTCGCAAAGGGATTCGGGTCTATGTGAACATGAGCCATCACTTGCTCGTAATCTATCATAAACACGGGCACAGTAGATTGGACTGCTGCAGCTGCAAAATTTGCGCAATATAAAAGATAAATTAACGTTGTGGAAACGAACAAATTCATTATTAATGTTTTTAATTTTTCTTTCTGCCAGACCACAACGACGACTTCAAGATGAAGGACGGATGGTTTTATTCGTGAAAAAGAAAAAAAAATAATAGCTTTAACGAGTTTTTATTTCTTGTAATAGCAACTACTTAGATAACTAGGTAGGTACCTACTTACTTAACCTTTTGAACGTCAGAGCATAAATGCATCGCCGTGCCCCCAACGCCAAGCCACGAAATCGCTGTACTTTTTGTCACATATTTGTGACGTTTGGCGTACAGAGCACGCGCTTGCTTGTAATGTATACCTACGTTACAATGACGTTCAAAAGGGTAATAAAAGGAAAGACCAGCAGTTACCTAAGTACAAAATAATCTCAAATCTATAAAGCTGAAGAGTCTATCTGTTTGTTTGAACGCGCCAATCTCTGGAACCAGTCTACCAGTCGGATTTGGAAAATTCTTTTTGTAAACGATAGCCACATTCATGAGAAAGGCTATATGCTATACAGAAGAAAATACGGGATAAGCGCGTACGAAGTCGCGGGCAAAAGCTAGTCTCTGCATGAATTCATTACAACCGCTTCAGCGATTTAGGTACTTATTTAACTTAATGAAAATCTGAAAATAAATTCTAGATGGAATTCCAAGGGATGTGTAAGACGTTATTTGTTGTATTTATTATGACCCTACACAAAAAATGTTAATATTTTGTTAATATTTGTGAACATGATCAAAGTATGTTAATACTTATAAACATTTTTTCCTTTACATACTTGTATGTAAAGGATCTTTTTGCGTGTGGCCAAAATCGAACGGCACTCTTTCAAATATGTTACTGAAAGTCATTGAAGCAGCAAAATATCATCGTAATATTTTAAGATTTGCTCGAATCAATTTTTTATTACTACACTCTTTACCTACAATATATATGGCATGGATATAATAAGTACGTAATAATTCCATGGGGGTTTCAACAGATTGACAGCGTCAAGTAGCGCTGGACTGGCTCTGACCATAGACATCGTAGCACCGATATTGACACTCATTTCTGTGGTTTATCAAAAGCTATACTGAATGTACACCTAAATAAGGTGATTATATTTTTAACAATGATTGCAGGCTAGTCAGGGTCCAAAAATTATGAAATAATGTATTTTGCTACACCCATCATGCAAAATAGTTTTACTTTTTGGTTTTGTCTATGAAATCTATCTATAGACAAGTGCAAAAATTACAAAAACATACCCATACAATATGGAAAATAAAACAGATTTAGGAGACTGTTTTTGACCTTTTATATTGATTTACTCTGGTTAAATATTCTTTGATGCAGTGCAACGGCTAAGAATCTCGTTTGGTGTGGTTCATTTTATTAACACAGTTTACATTGAATGTTGTTTTCTCAAACCTGGCAGTTTTGTAAACGAATACTGGCAACATAAGTGAACCATAGACAAGGCGTCAAACTTATCATATGATCACTTTTCACATGACCCATGGTCAGTCGTCATCGCCCGAACGCTGTCTTTTTATGACAATTTTGGGCTAAAACACTAACTTTTAGTCCGTTTTGCGTCCAATAGAATTAGCCTTAAAAATGGCTTTTTGCCGTGTGGTGTTCTCGTTATTAGTTCTAAGTGTAATTAGCTGTTATGCATCAAAAGTCCCAGTGTTTCTATGGGGCGACTCGCTCAAAAGTTCCATTAAATCAAACCCCTTAACGACGTATACTTCCGAAGAATTTACGGCAACCCTCAAGCAGGTCTTGGTAGAAGACCCTGTGACGCTTGTGTTCATCGAAGAAACGCTGTCTGTTGAAGATTTTTCACTGAAGAACGGAGATGGTGAGACGTCCTTCCCTTACTTGCACGGCAGTCTTGCCGAAGCCGTATACTTACCAACTGTGAAGGATGCGCTGCCCACTCTGAATCGCACTGCTGGCCCTGACGCCGTCAACATATATTCTGAAGACTTCGTCCCTAGTGGAGCCCGATTTGTGTTCATCAACCTCAATGACGCTCGCGAAGGAGAATCCAGGGCAGATATGCTACGTCGCCACGACGCTTTCATGCAGGAAACCATTGAGAAGATGCCAGAAGACTTGAATGTTGTAGCCGTGTACACTGCTAACTACCCGTCATGGACCATCCCAAGAACCAAGTCCAGAGTTCGTCGTGATACGGAAGGAGCTACGGAAGCTGCACGAAACTCTCGAATGTACACCCTGGATGGACTCCGATTGGTCACCTCGAGCATTTTGCTCAAGACTGATAACAACTCGAGGGTGCTTGCGGACGTTACTGACCAAAAGTCCGAGCTCAACACTACATATGTTAATGCTACTTTGACATTTGACAACACCACGCTCCTTCTGAACTTCCACTCACGTGGAGGATACTGGTTCTTTGGTAAGAAATATTGATTAATTATTTATCTAGAAGCTACAGGGTGGATTTGGACTGAGATGCCGTTGTAAATACAGGCATATAAATGGTTGTAGCCACAGGAAAACATTCTGTAAAATGTTCTTATCTTTTTGAGAAATTCTACCATTTTTTTTTCAGAGATTCAGAGTATTTGAATAATAAAATATTATCAGCAAGGAAATGGTCAATTTCCACAAAAACTATTTTGAACACAATAAATCCTGTTTGTTATAAAGATCAAATAAGTTTTTGTAAGTTGAAGCACTAATAATGCCTTAATTTAAAATGACTATTTATTGATATAACTAAACATACTTATATCCAAACTAGGGATATAATGTAGGGGTCAAAATAAAAATATGAATCCACCACATTCAAAAATAAAAATTGGGGTTTATGTTTTCAGCAAAAAAGCTGGCCTTTTTACACTTGGGTGAAAACAAAAGACATCTCAACTAAACTTCTTTTTTCTATAATTAATAATAATAAAAATATCACTCCTTTTCATACCCATCTACGGGTGTAGGTAGAGGTGTAAGGAATAAGTTTTGAATTTGACACCGGCACTCGATCCCAGTTGACTCTGGACTGAAATACTGGCCATAAGGCTTCAATTGGTTAATAATGCTCAGCTACTGAGAGCTGTGGCATAAAAACATCATATTTACCATAAATAATGGTTTAAGTAACAGGGTGGGTCTGGCAGACCCTACCAAGCATGCCGAGGGATATAAAAGCCCTAAGTCACAGGCCCAAATATGTATTTCAAAATTGGTAAATTTCTTGTGAAAATTAATTAATAAAAAAAATTGTTAAAGTACCTTCGTGGTGTACATCCAAATCATCTCGCCACCGCTTTCTGGGCCGGCCTCGGCGACGCCGTCAATCCTCGTCCGTGGAGACTGGTTTGAGGTGGCGCAAGAAAAAAATGTCTAGAAGGATATGGGGGAGGCCTTTGCCCAGCAGTGGGACACAATAAAAGTACCTGTCCTTGTATCTATGGAAATTTGGCTCATATCTGTAACTCTACATCCAAGCATGTATTTTGCACATATGGGTGGCTCAAGTAGGTCATTTGATCGACCCCAGCCACTCAAGGAATGCCAGCAGTGCCCTGGTGTTATTTGACTATCTCACAGAGGTTACCTGGGTAGTAATGTACTGCCTCGTCTCAAAAATCAACCATGTATTTTTACCTGAATAAATAGGTAGGTATTTATATATTTGTATTTTGGCCCTATGGAATAGCTCTTTTTACCACTATCTCGCCTGATGTGGATCGGAGTCTTGATGATGTGATTGACAATGGTGCATGCTAGCCTAAAAGTATCCCATTCACTCTTAGTTGCATAAAAGAAAAGACAAACAAGTTATTCTCTTGAAAATCTTTGATGTTAGCAAAGATTTTACTGAAGCAGACATTTTGGCTGCCGTCCAAGTGCGAAGCCAAGGGATGTTATAATCAATAAAAAGGTGTTTAAGCTTCAAGTTGCATAAGAGCAACTGCCAGTTTCAATGAAATTTTAATTAAGGTCTTGTCACACACACAGTTTATAGACAGTAAGACATTTTAATTTTTTTTTCACTAACTTCTGCTAAAATTGGTTCATTAATTTTTTGGAAAAAGGATTTTCAAGTTTTATTAATGAAAATGCTAAAAAGTTTTTATGGTCGTCCGTCCGTCCGTCCGTCCGTCCGTCTGTCTGTCCGTCTGTCCGTCTGTCCGTCCGTCTGTCCGTCCGTCCGTCCGTCCGTCCGTCCGTCCGTCCGTCCGTCCGACCGTCTGTCTGTCTGAGCAGGGGGGGCTACTCTCTAAACCCGAAGTCCGTAATTTCGGGCTTAGTTGTGGGCGTATTCTTTCTTAGTTACGAACTAGAATATGCCCGCAACTAAGCCCGAAACTACGGACTTCGGGCTTAGAGAGTAGCCCCCCAGAGCCTGACAGGGTTGCGGAATTTGTTGGAAAGAGTCACTGCGGCCATTGAACGCTAAAGGCTTTAGGAGGAACACGGATGGGTTTTAGCCAGTAAGAGTCTGACACGCCCTTCCGCTCCACCCAGTGCGGAAAAGAAATAAAAAACCCGGGCGGGTGGTAGTACTATTATATATTCTGTGCCGCTGCGCTCAGGTAGAAGCATAAGTGTGACGTCACTACCCATCTAATTAATTGACAGTTTTCATTTCTAGGCCATCTGAGATAACGGCATATTAAGTACATATTACCATTTAGAGTAGTAATCATAATTTATCATAGTTTTGCTGCAACTTTGTGAAATTAAAAATGTATTGTTTTTAGTCCAATCTCAGATTCGATGCTACAAACTGCGTCAGTCTGCTTGAAAAGTGACTTATTTGGAACTTTTTAGTTGTTTTTTGCGGTTGGGTTTTTTAATACATTTTTTTTTCTACATTTTAGTTAATTCCATATTTGAAATCTTTGGCTCGAGCCCTTTATTTAGGGGGTAGGTAGAAAATACAGAACTGTACTTGCCTTGTACACGACGTTTGCTGCCTGCGTCTGTGTTTCCGAACGCGTACAACCCTAATCTCTTCAAAATTAGAGTGAAAAGGCTTCTTTTGGGTAAGCTCTCTCCATCTTCGACTTTGTCTTTGTCATTTATGACCGAGACTAGAGTCAAGAGCAAACCCAAAAAAACAAAAAAAAAAAATTATGTCGAGTACGCTTTTCATTTATCCTCTTAACATTACCAAATTTTCTAAGTACGCACATTCTTTTCAATAAAAAAAAAATCATAACTTTCTTATCATGCCATTCCTCAATTTATCAGTGTGGTCCTAATACAAAGAAATACAGACGCTGTGAAAATTTCAACTGTCTACCAATTACTGTTCTCGAGATATAGCCAGCTGACAGACACACGGACAGACGGACGGACGGACAGCGGAGGCTTAGTAATAGGGTTCCGTTGGTTACCTTTTGGGTACGGAACTTTAAAAAAGGACGACGCTACGCACCAAATTTCGCAAGGATCGCATTTCCACACAATTGGTTTAATTTACTGTCATGTCTTTTTTCGCCATTGACTTTGATATTTTAACTTATCCCCCACAGATACTGTCGTCTTGACCGTTGGAACCATCACGGAGACTCTCTTCCCCCCCGAAGAAGAGGTGTTCGCTGTCGTCGGGTTCTCGTACCGCTGCGGCCAGTACATCACCTACACCACCACTGTTAATGAGACCACCAAATACTCCGTCAGCTTTGTGAATATGAAGGTATGGCGGAAATTTAAAAAAAAAAAACAAAATTTCGTAAATAACACCGTAATTAACAGCTATAATGCGCCAATGCCATGTTACCTACAACTAAATTGACAAAAATAACAAATAATTCGCCTCTAAACATTTTTAATGCACCTCCGTGCTACTTCTGTGAACCTCATCAGGGTGCAGTGAAATATATCTACGTCATAACAAATAATATTCAACATATCCAACAATCTTATGGCGCGTGACAAGGCGGCGAACTTGTTCAGGTTTGTGTGTATGACTCCAGTGGCGTAGGCGTGGGTCGACGATCTTTTATTTTATTTTATTTTATGGTTAAACGATCAAAGACATTCAAGAAATCGCCACGCGCTGAAGCCGAGAGACGACAATAAATCAATCTGCAGACAGTAACTCGGTATGTTTGTTTGTGTGTAACGTTTTCACGGCTGAACCGCTGAAGATTCTATGAACAATTTTGGTACAGAGCATTGGTCCTTGGAAAAGATTCCTTTGGGTTGATTTCCGGCTTTACGCGGGCGAAGCCGCTGACTGATTTAAATTTAGATTGAGTAATAAACTTTTTATAATATTAATACGAATACGGTATTTTACTGAAAAAAAAAAATTTGTTCGTGAGATAGATTTCCAAAAAATATTCGACACGTATTTTTTATTTTTTCACGTACGCAATACACGCGTGACGCCTGGTAAAATTGTACCATCATAGTGACGTCACGCGTATCTTCATTTTTGCTTATGTGAAAAAAGAAATAATACGTGTCCAATATTTATTGGACATCTATCTGACGGACCAATTTGATTTTTTCAGTAAAATACCATATTCTGAGTAGCAGCCGGAATTTGTGAATATTCGCAATGATTTTGAAGATGGATACTGAACAGTTAGTTGCGCCGAACAAGTTCGAGGGCTCCACAGCGCCCGAACTTGTTTTTTATTTACTTTTTTTTAAAAGCAGACTATAAAATAAGGATTTATTAATTTACTGGAATAATTTAATCTATTTTTTTTTTAATTTAATATAATGTACCTAATGGAATGATCTTATCCTATTTTTAAATTAATTCTGTGTATGTAATATTATTCTGTTTTGTAAACCTAGTTATATGTGCATGCTCTGGTCTCCTATAACTGAAGGAGCCCACGTAAATGAACCACCTGTATCACTGTGGCTTATGTTGTACTGTGTATCCTTTGTTGGAGATCCAAATAAATAAATAAGATTGCCGGAAGAGTTGAGCGGAAGAGTCAGACCTTTAATCTGCCGGTGGGAGGCTAAATGAAGAATTAAAACAACATACTCTTTTGTTTCTTCTATTTATTTATTTATTTATTTAAACTTTATGTACAATAGTGGTACATGGGCGGACTTAATGCATCAAGGCATTCTCTACCAGTCAACCTTTGGGTTATTAAGACTATACTGTGGTAGGTGTACAATAAATAAATATAAGATACAAAATTGAATTTTAACATTTCGGAAAGAATATACAGATAATATATATAATACTAATAAAATACATATATATGCTAAAATAATAAACTAATAAATATGATATATAATATGTAATCATACCGATTAAGAGAATTCATAGTAATCATGACGAAGAACGACTAAGAATGACAAGCTTTTAAGTAGTGTTTACGGATTTTACGCTTAAAGGAAAATTTTGACTCCGCCTTCTTGATGTCAAGGGGAAGCATATTCCAGTAGCGTATTCTCTGTTTAATACACCTTTTTCTAAATAAACCTTATAACGGTGGTAACATTTTTAATGTAATACACTTCTGCTATCGCCTTTAGGGAATAAAGGCGTCAGAGGCGTGATATTATATTATTAATAAGCTCTTTCAAAATTAATTGATCCACATAAACAGGGTGTAGAAATTAATAACTTAGTTATCGCTTTAAACGATACCCACGGGAGGTTTTAATGGTAATTACACCATATTTTACTCGCTTCTAAATGGTCACCTTGTGGATTCGATTACCATGTAATGCATTGTTAGAATATGTGTTTCTTTAAGAAATTAAAATAAAGAAAACATGTTTGAATGGCACACACAGACACACACAATCAAATCTCAAATATTTTATTGCAATCCATAATGCACACATACAGGTGGTGAATTGAAAATAATCGGAAACAATTATGAACCCTGCCGGGCACAGCTAATTTTTGATCAAGTAGAGAGGGGAAGAGCTCATCTAATTAGACTTTTCCCAACTATATTGGGGTCGGTTTCCATTCAATCCGGATTAAGCTGAATACCAGTATATTACGTGGAGCGGCTGCCTACCAGACCTCCACAACCCAGTAACTGGTAACACGGTACTTCTTGGTAAGACTGGAGACATTTTCTGGCTTCTGACAATCCGTAACGACTGCCAAAGCTCTACAAATGGCTGCCGGTACCAATGGCTTAACCTTTTGAATGCCATTGTCACATAAACGTGACAAGCAAGCGCGTGCCTTGTGCGCCAAACGTCACAAATATGTGACAAAAAATACGGCGATAAGTTCGCGTTTGGCTTGGCGTCGGGGGCACGCCGATGCTGGTGTTCAAAAGGTTAACGTGCTTTCCGAGGCACGGGGGAGCTCAGACTACTTCAAAAGGTATCGACTTTATTTCCTGCTTTTTATTAAAAATATCATTATTTTCATCCACAGGTCCAGCCATTCTTCGAGAGCAACACGACCCAAGTATTCGGTGAGTCCTTCAACTGTGTTGGATTCTTCTCCGCTTCAATCTGGGCAGGTCTCTTCGTGGTCTTCATTCTCCTGGCCATCACTTTCTACGGAATCATGATGATGCTGGACATCAGAACCATGGACCGCTTCGATGACCCCAAGGGCAAGACCATCACGATCAATGCTGCAGAGTAAATTGAAAAAAAAAACGGTGTTTTAGGTCTTAGTGAGAGAGTATTCAACCTTTTTTGGTCTTAACTTTTTTTTCGGACCAGTCAGCCTGTTTTTGGATTTAGAATCTTTTTATTGTTATATATTTTGTGTGCAATTTTAAAAGTAGAATCGTTTGAGTAAGCGCAATTTTTTTGAGTATTTTTTTCTTTGTGGGAATGTTTTTTTTATATATTTCCTGTTATCGCATTTTTTCTAAGACGTTTTTTCCTTCTCTCACTATTTTCTGTTAACTAACTAAAACATCGTTGTTAAAAATAAAACAAAATGACGTTTTGTAAACGCCAAACCTGGTGCCGTAGTAAAAAAAACACGTTAGTTCGTCTTCTGAGCTCAAATCGATTCCAAAACTATTTATTGTTATTAATATAATAGTCGATTAAACTAAGAAATGTTTTCGATATATTTAAATACGATTAGAAAAACGGTGCCTCTACGCAGACAATAGAAAAAGACTAAATCGATCAATTCTAAACTCGATATTTGACATCGATCTTCATTTGACACTAAATTTAAAAACTCGTATAGTTTTTATTCGATGTTAAAAACGCAACTATATACTCTTACTGCGTACTTGCTTATATAAAAAAATAGCTTATGTATACTAAATGTAGATAAATAATATTAAGGATGTTCGAGAACCGATAATGTGCCTACGATACAAAGAAACTAATAAAATGTGGGTGTGAAAAATATATTTATTAATAGATAAATATGCTTGGAAAATGCATATTGAATTTGAAATGCTTCCATTTCAGGCCGTATTATGGCAATCAGGCCGCATGTAATCAAACAGGACGCAAGGTTGATTCGACGGGTCCTAAGAGTATTAATTATGTATTTAATTAACTTTAAAACTGCCTCTTGAATCTGTTAAAACAACTAACGTGCACACTGGTCTCAATATGCATTTTTCTAGTTTTACAAATAGCATATAATAGAAACCATGGCCTTAACTTTTAAATAAAACGCAAGTTAACCTCCAGTGTGAAAACTACAACGACAAAGTTCTGAGCTTGTATTAAACGCATAGTATTAGAGTTTATAATAACCCTGTGTTTGACGAGTCTTTTGCCAATATCTTACTTTGGTTCTCAAGTTTGGGCCCAATCAGTAAAAAACACTTTTAATTTTAGTAATTCTAAGCAATTTCAAACACTTCTTTTTTGATATTTCAATAGCATTGAGCAGGCCGCAAAAATAAGTCGACAGGCCGCATAAGTAAGTCAAGCGGGCCGCACTGCCTAAAACAGGCCTAAACCATAGTACTCGTCAAAAGATTAAGGTCTACTCCTACTTTACAGATTTGTTATCCGATGTCATTTCATACAATGCGTAAACAGATTGTTTCCACTGCTGGGACTCGGGCCTCCTCTCTGTGAGAGGGAGTTGGCCATAATCCACGCGGGCCCAGTTTGGCACCTAATAATGGGTTACAAAATATTATTTTCGCAGTAAACGAAGGGTTTGTGAAATAGTAATAAAGTAAAAAGATCCCTCCATGCTAGTGCCAATTGTGTTGGTCCATTCCATGAAGTTGGTAAATATATAGAAATTATAATAACAAAGTATTTATAAGAGTTACAACTTCTTTTTAAGTGTTTTTCAAGTATTTCAATTTTGTAGTTAAAGTTTTCCGTGATATTTGGTTATATTTTTGTGCTAATTTTGGAAGCAAATGTTTGGACAAATATTGTCTTGGCAAAATGTGTTGGCCAAATGTCACGTGAGTCTTTTTGTCAGATTTTATCCCATGGTTTTTCTTAGCTCTAAGCCTAATCACACTTTTTCTTTAATTTTCATTTGTAAATAGTTTTGTTTTCGGAATTATTTTATTGTTGTTTCGAAGTATTAAATCGAGAGACCAAAATATTTTTCTTTTATTTCTTTGTTTGTTTTTCGAATGTTGTGCGTTCCTAATGTTCGATTAATGATGTAGTTGAAATGTTGGTTATTGATATTGATAAAGTAAATAAAGCTTATAATATTGTAATGAGCTTTAGTTTTAATCATTTTCATCGTCATTTTATAATCAAGCAACCAGTGCAAATGGGAATACGCAGGAACTTACAGGTGGCAGCACAGAAGTGTCAATGTCCAGTATTTATAAAGTAAAAGTTCCGAATTGTAATACTAGATGGCACAGTCTTCGCTGTGCACGTCCCTATATCAGTTGTAAACGACCCTACATGCCGATTGATCCAGCTCTGTGCTGTCGCCTACTCGATATGGAGGGAAATGGAAATTGTTTTTTTTTCATACTGTAGTACAATTCTGTGCTGCAGTTGAATTGTTTCTCCGTGTCTGGTCGAGCTTCATTGTCTCTGCGCTGTTCAGGTGATCGCCATGTTGATTCTGGCTTTTAGGAGTTGCATTAGTTGGGCCTTGATGTCCATTACGTCCATTTTACGTTCTTAAGGGCGACCGCGACAAACATCTGCAGTGATATTCTGTAAACATGTCGAAGTGAAGGCTTGGGTGAAGTGATCGCAAAGTGAGCTGTCAATCAGTGATGGAATGACAGTTCACCTCGCGCTCACTCCACCTGAGTTTTTTCGGTAAGAGGTTTACAGAATCGACCGGCTGAACTCTATACGTAGGACTGTCGATAACTGACGGAATAACTATTTCCCTGGCTCTATAACTGTCTGCAAATTGGGTGTACAAAGAGTGTATTTTACTACGTGTTCAGAAGCCTTCCTTCCTCTTCGAGAATACCTATTAATAAGAGCTGAGCGGAGCTATACAGGAAGAATAGCACAATCACTTTTTCACGACGGCTTCACGATGGCTTTGGCGCTACCTAGTATGATCAGGTCTGATGGTATAAAAAACGGTATTTTGGTGAACAAATTGAAAAAAATAAAACAAAATCGTATTCTTAAAGTATTTTTATTTTCTTATAAACATTGAGTAGGCAAAAGACGCAAGTTAAATCTCATCAGGTAATCGTCATTTAGGCGTGTCATGTTTGATTTAACAATTAATTTAATTCAAACTAAAACAAACCTACCTAGTTTACATTTATTTTTATAAAAGGCAACAATCAAAGCGCGTGTAAAAAAAATCAGAAGTACAAAATCACAATTAAATTTATTGTCAAAGGTCAGTGCTAGAAATAAAATTGAGCATATTTTATAATTAGTTTTTATCAGACAGTGGTTTCAAAATATATTTTGTGACAAGTTCGAAAGCGCTAAGGCGGGCCGCTTTGACTAAACTGGGCCGCATAGCTAAAGTTTGACATACGCTGTCTCTTGAAGTTAGAAGTGAAAACAGAATAAAATAATAAGCAATTCAGACAGACTCCAAAATATACAGCACACTTATTAAAACTTCCGGAAAAAAGATATCAATTTAAACAGTGACAAAAAATCCCTAACCACATACGTCAATTTTTTGTAAGATCTTCGCACGGTGGCAGGTATCATAGACAAAAGTAGCTAGACATGGAGTTAAATAGACAACGATTTGAAGTCTATGACCATAAATGGGCGGCGAAAAGTTGTAAAAACTAACATTTTCAAACCACTGTCCGCCTAAAATTCTAATAGGTATAAGTCTTAGGATCGTATCCCTTTCCAGCGACTTTGTCGTCGATCCAATCTCTCAGTACTGACACATCGACGTAAACGCCAGGGGTTGCGTCTTCTCCGCAGCCAATACCCCATGCGACGATGCCGGCTTGCACGTAACGGTCCTTTTCGTACTATAAAAGAAGATAGAATGAATTAGTACTTAATAGTTTATTGGACGGAGTTAGTAATCATCAGGCTAGCCTTTTCTCATATATGTTGGAGACCGGCTTCCAGTAATTACCGGATGCAGCTGAGTTCTCATTATCGAATCGTGCGGGCGTGATTATAACCTAAAATTCAATGATTCTCTGAAAGGTTACGCTCAGCCTTAACTCTTGAATTAAGGTTCCCAATTTTTTAGTATCTATTGTCCGTATTTTTAGTTCTTTGCCTCTAAATATCTCAACAGTGCAGCTCTTTTGGACACCATATGATAGGTATTTTTTTTTGTTAGAGTTTACTCCTAAAGAAACGATTTTCATATTTAGCCCGCGGTATGAAAATTTTATGAGGAGTAAAATCGGGCGTTAACTAAAAGTGAGGCGTTACGTTCCTTTGCGCAACGTACTTTGTGCACCTTTCACTTCGAGATTATGTGTGTGTGTATATAGGTACAAAGTAAATATACTTAGCTTATTTAAGATGCATTATTTACCCTCTTTTTACATAATCTACTGTAATCTTAAGGATTAAAGATACACACTTTTTAAAGTGTCCCGTGTGTGTGTATATCAATGTGAACTTGAAAGAAATGAAGTTGCCAATTAGGCTCAAAAACCCTTTAAATCTACACAATAATAGTTCTTAAGGAGTAAACTCCATCTGCGTCGGAGCTGACACACACACTTTTTTAAGTGTCCTGTGTGTGTTTATCAATGTGAACTTGAAAATTAATCAAAATGAAGTTGCCAATTAGGTTCAAAAACCCTTTAAAATATAGGTAGGTACATATTTATCGACCTACCGATCTTTGTTTGAGCAGAATACTAATATTTGAAACCCTTACCTCAATAGGACAAGACAGAGGTGAACCACCGTCTCCTTTGCAGGTATCCTTGCCTGCTTCACCGCCAGCACACATGAATGAGGAGTGCAGCTGGAAGAACCTGCCTAGACGGGTCTTACGAAGCGATGTCTGACATTTATCATGCTTCACTACTGGTAACTCGATCTGAAAGATTAATGAACCAGTTAATAAACAAATGCCGGATAATTTGACCTAGAGTGGGGCTTGGAACCTTCCAAGAGTACCCAAGAACTTTTAGTTTTCGTTTACCTAACGTAGGTATGTTTTCTTAGAAGTTTGTACTGTAATATAATGATTATCAACTATTTCTCGGCATCGTAAAGCCTGTTAACCAAGTCCAGTAAAAGATGACCTAGGTACTTCTAAACAAGCACACAGCACTTTATGAAGGGTGTCTAGTTATCGAGTGAACAAACTTTGATAGATATCTGGAAACAACACCGAAGTATAAAAAAAATGTTTTCCACACATTTGTTTGTGTTAGTAAGGTTCTTTTGTTTGAATAATCAGATCGAAATCGGAAAATCGGGTTAGTTACACCATTTATAACTCAAGAACGGCTGGACGGATTTTGAAGTTCTTTTGGTTCGTTGAATTTGTCTTTGCCCTGAATAGCAGAATAACTATTAAAACTATGGAAAAATCAAAGAAAAAAAATATGGACAAAATCATTTTAGAATACAACGACATTTCTAAAACGTCAAAAAAAAAACTGCAAAAATGTATTCCGAGGCGGTACGAAGTTCGCCGGGTTTTTTTTATAATTTATCTTCCTACGTTCGTTTTGGGTTCCGTAAAAGTTTGTACAATAGTATAAACATACATATTTTTTATCATTCTATATTGTCCCACTTCCGGGCAAAGGTCTCCCCCTATAGCCTTCCACTCTCTCCGGTGTGTTGCTCTCTCCTATCAATCCTTCGTCAACGCTTCATACCAACGTTTCTTAGGCGTTCCGCTGCGACGATGTCTGCCCTCTGGCCTCCACTGCGTAACGATTCTGGGCTATCTGTCCTGATGCATTCTACATGTTATATGACCCGTCCAATACCACTTCAGCCTGGCAGCGAAAACTAGGCATTGATCAAACGCAAGCAGCTCTATATACGTTAGGATTGTCGGTCCTGTCAACAAACTATAGAGGGTATGCGGAACAGGGTGTAAAGTTCTGCAAACCTCCATTAAAAAGGGAGGATTCCTCCGATCAGACGGGTGTTGTATAATTTTTGGGCGATTTTATAATTATGTCCTAATGGCGTAGAGAACTTTGACACCGCAATGTAGGCGTGACGTTGGTTTAAGTTCGTACGTGGCGTCATAGATGCCGCTACAAAACAGAAAAATCATAATCACCTTCTTCAAAATAACTTGGTATCGTCCCTCCTTCCCGAACTTGTCTTTGCCCCATCCGGTGGCGAAGCACCGAGTTCCATCATCTTGTTTCATTCTAGGCTGTGGCAAGCAGGCCACTCCAACATTAGGAGCCAGGTCCACTGGTTTAACGAGGAACAGGACCGCGACATCGTAGAATAAGTTGCCTGGAAGAAGTATTTGATAATTAGCTTATTTTTAGGCAAATATGCCAGGAAATCAGACACTAGTCTAGCTAAGGGTTATCGTGTTACCCAGCTAGGTACTGGGTACCGGAGGTCCCGATGCCTAACCGGGTTGTGGACGTCAGATAGTTATGCAGTCGCTCCATGCAGATTCTATATTAGAATAATGTTTTTCATCTGCATCCGGTGACTAGAAGCCGACCCTAATACAGTTGGGAAGTCGTACCTAAAGCAAATTTATTGACAGCTTGAAATAGGGTATTCTACTGAATCTGATAGATTTCCAAAACATATTGGCCACGTTTTTTTTTCTTTTTTCACTTAAACAAAAAATGACGAAGATATAGTGCGTTGAACATTAGCGTGACGTCACTACGATAGTACAAATTTTACAGCTAGTAAAATGTGACGTCACCGGCCTCCTCTCTTGAACTTTGCTGTGCTTTATCTTCATAATTTTCCAGCAATTTGAAATGGCAAAAAATACGTGTCCAATATATTTTTTAAATCTAATGGTCGCACTAAATACAATTAACTATATTTTTTCTACTATTCCCCTATTCCCTTAATCTCATATGTCTGAACTTAAAACAGCAGCTAAATTATTCCAATTATACCAGTAGGTATTCTACATGGAACGGTCTTTCTGACCTCCACAACCCAGTCAGGTATCTGGTAACACGACACCCATTGGTCAAGACTGGTTGTCAGACCCCCGTGCTTCACAAAGGAGTCTCGTTCGCCGGTCCATGAAAAGCCCGTTAAGTCGTTGGCCGCGGCTGCCATTTGACGATATTTAACAGTCGTTACGGACAATCATCATCATCTGCCTAGCCTTTTCCCAACTATATTGGGGTCGGCTTCCATTCAAAACGGATTCAGCAGAATACCAAATACCAGTATTTTACGTGGAGCGGCTGCCTACCAGACCTCCACAACCCATTAACTGGGTAACACGGTAGTTCTTGGCAAGACTGGAGTCAGATTTACTGGCTTCTGAAAATCCATAACGACTGCCAAAGATCTACAAATGACAGCCGGGACCAACGGCTTAACGTATTTTCCAGGGCACGGAGAAAACTCGGTATGTTAAGATGGTCACCCATCCACAGACCAACCTTGGCAAGCGTTGCTTAACCTTGAAGATCGACCCGTGCGGCTGTTATTCTTTAGCCACGAGCTCCGTTACGGACAATCAGAAGCGTGAAAATCTGACACCATTCTTGCCAAGGGGCAGAGGTAGGCAAAATATATACTTTGCTTTAATTAAAATACAAATTAAGTACAAAATATAATCTCGCATGTATTTAAAATACAAAATACGTTTAAGTCTTGTATTTAAAATATAAAAAAATATAGTATTTGAACTATTTTTATTTAAAATGCAAAATACGAAGATAGGCTAGCCTTGTTGCTTACGATAGCTTTCGAGCGCTGTTTTCTGCAGAACGCACCCATTAATAAGATTGCTAAATGTATTTATGTTCAAATGTATTTTGGAGTCATAAGTATTTGAAATACTGTAGAAAATACCTCAGCGTCATGTATTTCAAATACAAATTACATTTTTTTAAAGCAACTGAAATACAAATACCAAAACGTATTTGTATTTCAATTACGTATTTTAATTACAACTAATGCAAATACTACCCAACCCTGCCAAGGTGTATCACGGTACCCAGTTATTCGGTTGTGGAGGCCAGCTGGCCAGATAGGCAACGGCATCATATAAAGTACTGGTACCTATTCAGCTACATCCGGTTAGACTGGAAGCCGACGCCTCGGTGTATACCTACTCGGAGTTGATAAAAGGCCATGGTCGACGCCAGATAAATTTGCAATAACGGTCATTGACCCACCAACATTTCTTGCCATACTTAATTCCGAAAACAAAAATAATTGACATACAGCTGTCCTGACATTAATTATCATGATCCTTTACAGTTTCTAGTAATGAAAAACGATTCATAATTGAATGTCCGGGTACCTATGAAGAGTTATTAACGGGAGGGCAATGACCGTAATTGCAAATTTATCTGGCTTCGACCATATACGGATTGATTGATGTCCTTACCTTTGTTGAAGTCCTTGTGTGTCTCCACAGAGGTCACATCTCTGTCTTGGAACGGATAGATCTCCTTAGTGCTCTGCGTATCCCATTCTCCAGCCCTGATCCTCAGGGCTTTAGCACTGACCACGTAGTGGGCAGCTGTCAGAACCACGCTTGGATGGATCAGGGAACCTCCTCCGACGTACACGTTGAGTTTCTGACCATCGGGCTCATTTTCGTTGACGGGTTCGATCCTGAGAAGAAACTTGATATATTATGAATAGGGTACCCATGTGACTGATTTTTAAGTAAAAATAAACACAGCAAGAAAACGTAACGCCAAAAAAAGTTTTAAAATCTCAAACGTGACGTCAGTTTGATATCGTGCTGTCTCACAAGCGAGTAACGTCATGGTTTCTTCGCGCCAGCCAGCAGTAGGTATCTATCTACAAACGACGTTTACTTGACAAGGATGGAAGAACAACTTCAAAAACGTGTGACTTCTCCATATTTCCACCGATGTACCACCGATGTTCCATTCCAAAAATCGAATTACTTTTTTGACATCGTTTAATTATTTAGATATTTATTCATATATGTAGGTGAATACTAATTTAGACGATAAAAGTTGAGAAAAAATTGAGTAAGTGATGGCGAATACTTATAGAAAATCAGCTGACGAATTTGTCAAAAAAAAAAAAAAAAAACAAAATTCATTTTATTTTGTGAACACTGGGTACAATGATCTTATGTAGGTATATATTATAGTGATTGGTCCAACCTATGTTCCGCCGACAGGCATACAAAATAGTGATGCTATGATCAAAATTAAATTAATTGTATAAATCTCACAATGTCAACAAATAAAAATTGTCAAAAGTTAAATAAAATAGTACAGAAAGATGAAACAATGTCAGCAATATTACAGTCGTCAAAATTAATTAAATTAAAATAGTCTAAATGTCATAAAAAATGCTAAATGGTTACTACGGGGCCACGGCACATCGCCCTCAAATTGGCGCCATAAAAAAATAAACATCAAAATCAGTTACCAATATTAGCGAAGCTATCGCTGAAGGCACAAAAACTACAAACAGACGAACTCAAAACCCCCTCTCTTTCGAAGTCGGTTAAAAATGGTCGAAGTGTAAGAAACATGCTCAAAGGTAAGAAACATGGGACACTCTTCTTAGGCTGCCTGTCCACTGATGCGGAGCGAGGCAGGGGAGCGGAGAGCGGGAGTAATGCGGAGCGGAGAAGCGGAATGTGTCTGTGCATTGATGCTGAGCGAGGCAGTGTGGAGCTAATCCGAGTTCACGTGACGAGTAATTTGAGTGGGCCGCCGGCAGTTTTTTCCGCTTCACTGCTTCCCTCCCGCTTCCTGTTTTGTATGAATTTTTAACTAGTTCGCAAATCCCTGTCTACTGAAGCGGAGCGCAATTATGTCTATACTCTCATGTTACCAATATTTTAAATGAATAAATGTCATCTCAAGAAAAATATTGATGTTTATTTTGGGGGCGTTCATAAAATACGTGAGATGTTTAAGGGGGGGAGGAAGTCGAGTCAAATCTCATCTAATCTTACGTTGGAGAGAAGAGGTCTCAGAAAATATCACGCATTTTTTTTTCTGATTGAAAAAAAAATTACTGTTTTGGTCCATTTAATCCAGATTGTACAATACATGCTTAATATTTAATCTTAGGCGTAATCGTAATACGATTAAGATCATTCACTAATTCGTTCGAAAGAAAATAATTTCATTCATATTTCGACGTTATACATCTACTGACTGTCAAACCACACATTTTGAAAAATCTCACGTGAGAATGGGGTATGGGGGAGGGGGTTGAATAAAATCTGACGACATCTCACCAGGGGGGGAGATGTTACGTAACGCGTAAAAACAATGTTACGTAACGCGTTGTTCGAACACCCCTCCCGCCCCTGTAACGCATCGTAACGTTTTACAAAACCCCCCTCCCCCCAAATTGCGTTACGTAATACTTGAACGCCCCCACATTCACGCGAACAAAGTTGCGGGCACAGCTTAAGATTAGGTACCAAAGTGGATTATTTAAATTTTCTTGTTTAAAATATACATATATGAGCGAAATGGTCACTACTGCTACGACTATACTATAACCAAATATGCTCTGTAATGTTAAGCTGGGTATATATATATAATACCCAGCTTAACATTACAGAGCCTGGTTTTTCGTGTTGTGTTAGCAAATAATTTATACAGTGTAGTTATTGTTTCTACGTGGAATTAGTTGTTCCTAAGTGGAACAAGTTATATCGTGTAGTCGTAATAAAGTGTTTCTGTGGTGAATGTAGGGGTATACGAGTGAAAATATTCCAAATGAAAACATATCACGTCATGGCGAGATAAGGTTAGTATTATTTGCTTATTAAACAGATTGGTATATTGAAGTTCTACGTTTTACTGAAGTCCTACCCACAAAATCAAATAATTCTGTAATTGCGTCACATTACGTAAAAGAGGCTTAGCACTCGAAAGGATAGAGAATGAGCTAAAAACAATTTTTCATCGGAGATAGTACTGAGAAAATCTGAGAGGAAAAGAGAGAGCGCTATACGCCAGCAGTGTGTCAGAAAGAGAAACTTAAAATCACTCATAGTGCATCACCACCGCCATCTATACTTACGTTACCTATCTAATATTTGTACTCACACTGATGACCCTCCCCAGTCCAAAGGTGTGCTGTAAGAGATTTCTCATCAAAAAATCATTTAGAAATCGGCTCACTAGTTTAGTGGCCAATACATACCCACCCTTCTATGTATAGCAATAATAAAAGCGAAACAAGAGCGGATTTCCAAAAACGAAATACTTAGTAAATGCGTACTAAGTAAACTATGTTAACTTCAAATAAAATAAACCTACTCTATACCGAGCTGCCTTAAAAACAACGTTTTAAGATCCAAAATAATTATACACTCATCTGAATAATTGTACGTGTTGTATTTATATTACTTTTGCCTACCAAAATGGATAAATGCTCACCAAATCTTGTTTTCCTGATTTACTTCGCTCGCTCTTGCATCCAAGTTCTCCTAGTAACAACTTGGAGAACAAGAGCGAGCAAAGCGAGCTCGGGACTTGGGCACCCCGACTTGGACAGGTTAGGTTAGAAGGGGATGGCGGGGTCTAGTGAGCGAGCGAATCAGACAATAGTCCACAATTTATCGGAATGAATTCGAGAGATAAGAGACTATCAAATTTTGATGCTTAAAAAAGTATTCCAAATGTTCAGTTAACAATTTATCGAGAGTTTAGAATCTCTCAAGATATTTTATATTCTTACGGAGTTTGCCATTTTCCGGTGACATGTATAAACTATAGAAGCGTCACACGCAATAAAAAATGCCAACATAAAAAAAGGTAACTACCGCGATCATAGAATCGCGGGCGTGTGTTCGTGCGCAGAGTAGGTATAGCATCATTGCAATGCTGCGATAGCAGGGTGAAATCGCGGCTTTTCATTCGCTCATGGAGGTGACGCCTAAAGTCAACTGAATACCACTCTTATATTAAGGACAACAAGATCAATAATTATTAACTTTTGTTATTTGTACTCACAAATTAGTTATGTCACTGCCATCCAAAGGTACGCTGTAAGAGATATTTTATGAAAAAACCGCATTTAAATCGGGCCGTGGAGACCTTCCTCCGGGCGAACCTAACAGTGCTGACACCCGGGCGTATCCACCCACCGAACCCGAAACAAGTATCACCCGAAACAGCCGTGTCCGGTGGGAACATGCGTCAGTGGGAAGGTGAGGACGCCGTGGCCTTGCCACTCCTCAAAGAGGGGACTTATCGCCGCAATTGTGGCGTGGACCGTGGAGAATAACATCATGATCAGCATTATACAATTGCCTTATGGTCACGTACCTTAACCATTATATCAGATGCGCGCAGGTTGATAATTCTGGAGGAAATATTGCTTCGTATTTTGGATTCTCGCACTTATCAGAAATATCAGTTATTCAGAGAGTATTATTAGTTCATGAAATCTCGGTTATCTGTTAGTCTGTACCATCGATCTAGCCAGTCCCTAGCTGTCTTCCGACTCTCCGTACCCCACAGGGGCGCCCTTAGCGTGTAGTCGCTGTTTAAATTTCACTTTTATTTTCAGAATCCCGGATCAAGGAATCGTTCGAAATTCCTGAGATTGCTAAAAATGCCCGCATACAAAATATAGTTTGAACTCGTTGTGAACTCTGATTGTATTTTTTTTTAATTTAAAAAGCCGATTCTAATGGAACTTTTAATTTACAATGAAAGTTTTTATTATTTTCCATTCGTTTTGAATAAAATAAAGATACTTAATCAAAATAACCACTGCTATATTTTCATTAACTTTGTAAAGTTGTTTTTACAAAATTGTTCAATTCGGGGAACCCGGGGTTACTTATTTTTAAAGAAAGGAATGTCCATATTATTCTTTCACGGGAAGAAGTTTAGGTATATAAGCGCCCGATTATCCGATCACTGATTATAATTCTTGGCTGAGGGCTTTAATTTTGATTAAGGCCGTCACAGGCAAGGCCGGTAAAGGAGTCGACAACCTCCTAGGGTGACCTGTGAGAGGCCACTTTTAAAAAAATAATCCGTCAGAGTAAGGAGACTCACCGGCGATGACTTCAAGAGATGGCATTGCAATACAAACCAAGCGTGTCAGTGACTGACAATTCTGACCATAGCTATGACAGCGGATTCTTCCAGTCAGCACAAACTGAGACCACGAATATTGTCAGTAATGGAGAATCTAGACCTGTGGTCGTCACACTTTTCTAATCAAGGGCCACATAGGGCAAAGTGAGGTATCACTGCGGGCCGCTCATTTGTGGATTGATCAGTATGCAATTAAAATATTTTTATCAGCTGTGAAAACGCGATTGCCTCATAGATTTTGTATGCATTCATGTAAAAGTAACTTGTGAAGTCCTGTCCACTAAAATCATTGGCTACTAAAATTGTTTGCTTAGGGCGCGGGCTGCACAAATATCGTCCGAGGGCCGCAGTCGACCGTAGACGACCACTGCTCTAGATCCTGCCGGAACGACGGTTCCGAGGATCTGTAGTTATTCATACACATGTGACAACGTTGTCAGGGAAAACAAGTCTTTATGATAGTTTATAAATAAGATACTAACTTGAGAATAGCGACCATCCATGGGAACTCTCCGAATTTGGTCTCTCCGTTGATTTCGCCAGTGGTTCGCAGATCGGCTCCCTCAGGGTTGGCCCAACCGCATCCTTCGCGCTGCAAAGTAAGATATCAATTATGAGACACATGGGACAATCTGTCTAAGTTGTCTTTGCTAACTATGGAGGGGTTGGCTTCCAGTCTAAGGCTGATATCATACTGGCGATTTGCGAGTGAGTTTATAAAGTCTAGGTAAAAGGGTAGGCATTCTACTGAAAAAATCTAATTAGTCAGTCATAGATTTTTTACGCCGTAAGATTGTAAAATATCGCGTGAATATGTTAACTATTTTTTTCTAAATAAGACACGGAATATTTGTAAATATGTGAGGACCATTTATTGTAAAATTTTCATTTGAAAAGAGTAACTATGGACTTTCTTGTCCGTTCTTCTCCATAAGAATCTACCTTTGTGAATGGACAGTAGAGAAGCTTTATTTTTATACATATTCATCTCACTGTAATGTTGACGTTCAAAAGTGCCTTTTAATGGCCTAATTGGAATAAACGTTTTGACTTTGACTTCGACTAAATCTAATTAATTGAAACTTGTTCCAGGGTTGCGGAATTTGTTCGAAAGAGTCACCGCGGCCCTGGAAAGCAAAGGGCTTTAGAAGGAACACGGATGGGTTTTAGTCAACCTTCCGCTCCACCCAGAGCGGAAGAAGTCATTTGACGATGTCCCAGACTTAAAAAAAGAAGTGACATCTGTTAGCTAGCACTTACATACATTATGTTATAAACCTTACAGAACATAATGATAGTCAAACAATGAACAAGCTAGATCTACAAAATACAGGTTTGTCCCGCGGTCGTTTGACCATGCATGGAACCGGTACGGCAAGGCTGTTAAAATATCATTTACGAGACGTTTAGTAAGACGAAACGCTAGTTCCTCCTATTTTTGTAAATACGACGACGACTCATTGGAAGGCCTCCCACAAGGTGGATCGATGACCTGGTGAAGGTCACGGGAACCTACTGGATGCGAGATGCACAGGACTGGTCGATTTGGCGGGGCCTATGTCCAGCAGTGGACGTCTTTTAAATAATTATCCCTTGTAAATGATTCCTCATTAACACTAAGGGGGAATTTCATGACAGCTTTTGAACTCTGAATGATATTCGCTCTAAGCCTGGGAAAACTGTGGTTCGTCCGATGGTGAAAGGAGCAGACGACATATCTAACAATTGTGGCCATATCATACAGTTGGTCATTTCATGATGTGGACGAAAATGTCATGAAATGGTTCTACTTCATGAAATGGCCAGCGAAAACTGACAATATCGTTTAAATGTCAACGTTTAACGATATTTCAATCCACGTTTGGCTATATCATGAAATACCTGGCCACATCATGAAATGACAACTTCAAACGTAACTCAGGCGCTTCGCGGGGCTGCTACTACTGGGTGATTTAAAAAAAAACCTCGAAGGGCATGGCGGGGTCTTCTAACCTAATCTATCCGAGTCGGGTTGCCCCAAGTCCCGAGCTCGCTTCGCTCGCTCTTTTACCCATAGTTTTGGCCACCCATAATGTAACTATTTTACGATATGATCACTAATGTTTGACCATATAGTGAAGTTGTGCGTAGCTGTCATTAAACGCTGAGTTATCATTGATCTGGCCAAACCATATCATGATGTGGGCAGCGGATATTTTCCATTTCATGAAATAGAACCATTTTTTGAAATGGTCGGCCACATCATGTAGTGATCAACTGTATGATCTGGCCATGACATACACATAAACGACGAAAGCATAAAATACCTACAAGCTAGAACGCTCACCAGTTTCCTAAGCCAAGCAAAAACCAAAAACTAACCCTTATTACATGGTACTTAGTAAATTTCAAACATTTCTAATTAGAATGGGATGGGCCTTAGAAACATAACGCATAGAAACCTAGTGGGAGTACAAAAAGTCTAAGTTCTCTCGGCGAGCCGCTAGTGCTCAAGGTCAAAAAAATTAAGTAGACATGTCACCGGAAAATTGCAAACGCCGTAAGATTGTAAAATATCGCGTGAAATTGTGTTTCTTGATTAGACACAGATTTAATGGAAGCTATTGAATTTGGATGGGATTTATTGTTTACAAACCGATTTTTTCACAATATATCGAGAAATTTTAATCTTATAAAGATGACTACAAATAATCGGCAAATTGCAGACTCCGTAAGATTATAGTCTGCAATTTTCCGGTGACAGACACACAATATGCAATACGCTTCTAGCTAAACAGTGGAGTGCCCGGGGAGTTTGACCTCGAAATCCAATTACTGTGAATATCTTAATATCTATATTTCTTGTGTATGTGTGTATGTCACTGAACTCCTCCTAAACGGCTGGACCGATGTTGATGAAAATTTTTGTTTGTTCAAGGGGATTCGTGAATGGTTTAGATTCTCAATTGGATCCGGTAGGTGGCGCTGTAATCGATTTTTATAATGTTTCGTCATACACAGAGCAAACGTTTGGACAGGACAACGTCTGTCGGGACCGCTAGTATTAATGTAAAACCTTCTGAATTATGTTTTATGTGCTTTATAAACAAAATACTAAACTGTTTACAATTTTTTTTGTTGGTCCGTTTTTCTTAGTTGATTATATTAAACGAAGATGAGAAAAATGGTCCATGTATCCAACAGCAATGAGTTTTATATTGTCTGAAAGGGCTTTTTAGGCTCTTTATTTAAATAATAGAAGCTGAGGTCAATTATTGTGTCCCTGTTTTGAAATATGAGGTCACCGTAAATACACATTCTTGACGAGTTAAGGCAAACCAAGTAACGAACAGTACTGAGGGTAATGTTTTCTAAAAGGGCTTTTATGTCATGAGCACTACGATCAATTATGTTTCACTTCGTCGTCTCCTACTCATAATCTACCTACGCGCCAAATTTCATCTCCATAGGTCAAGTAGTTTTCGAGATTTCGTGAGAATGCCTTGATGCATTAAGTCCGCCCATGTACCACTATTGTACGTTAAGTTTAAATAAATAAATAATAAATATTGAGACTGTAGCGCCGTATTTAGCTTTTATATTTAATCTGTGTGTGTAAGAACATTCTATTTTCATTGTATAGACTCAATTTATTTAGCGTTGTATAATTTCATGTGTTAACGGCACATGTGTGAGTACTGTGTACCTAAAACTATTTTTATTAATTTTTTCTTTGACTTGAATATGCCCTGGCGGTTGGGAGTGTCATGCTCACTCAAAAGTCTAGCTGATGGTGGCGCATGTGTTGGATCACTTGGCTCCCTTCAAAATAGTTGAGCCGAATTATACACGCGCGTGCGTTACGTTCGTGAACGGCCGCCGTCAGATGGGACTGCCGGCCGGTCGCGAAGTAAGCTGTCATTCCATCTTGATAATATGGACTGACAGCTCACCTCGTAATAACTTCACCCAAGCCTTCACATCGACATGTTTACAGTTCTTTCTACATCGTTCTCACATACATGTAGGTATTTATAATTTTAACAAGAATGATGTACATACACCCAGGCTAAAAAGTATCATGAGCCCAATTCCATGCTTTTCCTAGCGCACATAATATATACGTTCCACAATAATCATACGTTCACAGTAATTGGATTCCGAGGTTTTCATACTATAGTCGCTAAACGCATTCCACTAAAAGCCAACATAAAGAAAATGCCAAGAAACACACATGGACAAGCAGCTTTTATAAAGAAATACACACAACACATAAAAAAAAAGCAATCACAAGACTTAGAAGAAAATACTACAGAAAAGAAAATCTAAATTTTCCCAAGAATGGTGTCATAAACATCTAAGAGTCAATAAACCGCCCATTGTACACTTATTTTATGTTTGATTGTCCTGCCGGTCGATTTTGTAAACATGTCGAAGTGAAGGCTTGGGTGAAGTGATCACGAGGTGAGCTGTCAATACATATAATCAAGATACTTGACAGCTCACCTCGTGATCACTTCACCCAAACCTTCACTTCGACATGTTTATAGAATCGACCGGCAGTTCTTATTATGAGGTGTACAATAAAGTATATAATAAATAAATAAAAAAAAAGATCATCGGTCACAAACATCAACGCCCAAACTTTAACAATAACAAAAAAAGCATTTTTTTTAATTAAAATTGGCACAACCTCAACGCAGCTGTCCGTACGGCAGCCAACCTGTCAAATTATGAATACGCATTAGCAATCTAATAAGATCATTTAAAAACGTCTACTTTTCGCATACCTACTTATTGCCCTACCCTACTTATCCCCTGTACTATATAGGTACGTATATATACTTATTTCAGCAAATCCTTTCATTTTATACCCATGTCATGATTTAAAAAGCATCGGTCCGCCATTTTGGAAATTCGCCATATTGGATTTAGAATGGTGTCGCTTAGTAGTGCTGTCATTTAAGCTTTTGTAAATCCCGGAGCTCAGATGAAACCAAAAATGACTGTATTATAGTAACCCTTGCGTTATTATCCAAACCAAACGTGTAGTACGTATGCCAAATCAAAGAGCTTACTTTAAGGGTCTCAAATATTTATTTTCATATTTTTAATACATATAGGTGAGAAATGGCCTGATTTCTGAAACTACCGAGACTAAAATTTCGAAACAAATACAAGTTATACATAGTTCTTTACTTATAGATTAATTAATGGTTTCAAAGTAACATGTTCAAAAAAAAAACATGATTCGTTCGGAACCGTATGGGCGCGAGTTGGAGTATGCTTATTGCATGACCTTCTACTTGACTGATTGAAATATGTAGGTATCTTCAACGAATTACGTAGGTAATCATTAATATTCTCAACATTTTAATTATACTTTACGCATAGAATTTCGCTACTTGGAGCGCTCAGTTTAGTTCGCGGAACTCGGAGGCTCTTTTAGTTCATCAGCTTCTGTCTCGAACCAGAGAAAGGCAGATCGTTCGCACGCTTTTTACCGCTAACCATAGGTTATCCACTCCACCAGACAACTGATTACTCATATTTCGAATACATTATAATTATGTCGTATACACAATTTGTCGGTCATATCGAATCAAATAATAAATTAAAGAGAAAAACGGATCTGGGATCTAGTTCGTGTAGTTTGCCTGTGAGACCGGCGCTCTTAAGACTTATTTCGTTCGAAAACTACACAAGGCTACTTAGTTTACGGCTGTAATACTCCGATCCTCTATTAAAAATCGTTTGATGAAAATCAAACTAAGTATTTCACGTGAACTGTAAATATATGTTATTGAAAAAGTATTGCAAAGTCATTTAAAAGCGTATGTTGTGGTCAGTGTAAGGTCAATTATCTCGGGTATTTTTAGTCAAATTGACCATGAGCTAACCGCAAACATTATTTATTCTAAACAGCGATGAAGGTTACAGGAGTTCTGAAATCACTTATTCATTTTAAAACAAGCCATGACGCGTATTTCGTTTATTATATTAAATGTGCCTGTAAGACCATATTAAGGTCCTCAAAGAGATGTCGGCATAGAAGACGGGGCCCGCTAGGGCCAGAGCCTGCCAGGGTTGCGAAATTTGTTCAAAAGAGTCACCGCGGCCCTGGAACGCAAAGGGCTTTAGAAGGAAAACGGATGGGTTTTAGTCAGTAAGAGTCTGACACGCCCTTCCGCTCCACCCAGAGCGGAAGAAGTCATTTGATGATTTCCCATCCTTAAAAAAAAAAATAAAGACCATATTAAGGTGTTTTAGGCGCGAAAAATGCAATAAGAAATATCTGAGATGTATGCGAATGCGAACGTGGCTAAATAAAACCGGCCAAGTGCGAGTCGGACTCTCACACGAAGGGTTCCGTACCATAAACCGAAACAACACGTTTCTTGTACCTATGGCCTTACCCTTTAAGTTTTAATTTAATTTTTATTATTTGTTGTTATAGCGGCAATAGTAATAATATACACGCTGTGAATATTTCAACTGTCTACCTATTATGGTTCTTGAGATACAGCTCGCTGACAGACAGACGGACGGACGGATGGATAGACGGACGAACGGACAGTGATAGGGTTTCGTACACGCGTAGTCTGGAGTTTGAATATGTGCGACGTTGTCGCGACCAAAAATCCGAGAGAAAAAAAAACTAAATTCGAAAGCGTTTGTAAATAAATACCGGAATTTTTAAATCTATCCCTTCGTTCAGTCCATCCAAAGGTTGTTTGTAAGAGATGTTCCTGTGCGCCAAGAGCGCCCATTGTACACTTCTTTAATATATTTTTGTATGTTATACAAGTATATCTATATATATAAAAATGAATCCCTATTTTTTATTTAATATGGGTTTGCTCTTGACTCTAGTCTAGGTCATAGATGACAGAGACAATGTCGACGATGGAGCGAGCTTACCCAGAAGAAGCCTGTTCATTCTAATTTTGAAGAGTATACAAGCCTACTCTACAAAATTAGAATGAACAGGCGTTCGGAAACACAGACGCAGGCAGAGAGTTCCAGTTCTATTTCCCTTGGTCACTGCAGAACGGCTGGACCAATTTCGCTAATTATTTTTTGTTGTGTTTGTTACTGTCAGGAGAAGGTTCTTATGAAAGAAAATTTATACATCCGGGCGAAGCCGGAGCGAGCCACTAGTTACAAATAAATAGACTTTTCATAGTTGTTAAGCCAACAAACTAAATAAAATTAAAATGTATTTCTTATGTATTTTTTATTTTAAATCAGTACCTTTATGTTATTACCATAATCAAATTACCATGTCTAAAAGGTTATTTTATTATTGTTTTTATTTTTAAATAAGGTTATTACGATGCATATTTGACAAAGCGTGGCGCGTGTTTTAATAGTCCATAACTCCATAGAGTTGAATGTGAATCATCGCCTTTGTTATTGTGCGTACTCTATTATTTAAATATCTATGTATTATGGGTCTAAAATCATATAATTAGAGACTTCTTATGGTTTTCTCCATACGCGCGAAATTCTATAGTTTGGTCATGCATGACGCATTTTTTTAAATTTGGAACTTGAGCAATTGCCAAAACTCGGGTTTCTCCCCCGGAATTAAGGACGTCTCCCGGAATTGACCTTTGACATTAAAAATCTCTTGGCTCCTGGAAAGAACTTTGAATAACCAAAATTCTCCTGAAATATTTTGTTTATTATACCCATGGGTGGGACCAAACGGACTAAGTAAGAAAAAAACAAGAGAAAAATGCAATAAGGAAACCAAAACATTAGAAAACAATCATTTAAGTTTAGTCAAAATGATTCTTACAGGCCAAACCCAGATATCTTCTAATCCGCTGAAGTAGATACATGAGCAAAAGACACTGACTCTCAAAAAATGTTGAAGAACTGTATGGTAAGAGTCTGATGTATCCAGGGTTGCGGAATTTGTTCGAAAGAGTTACCGCGGCCCTGGAACGCAAAGGGCTTTAGAAGGAACACGGATGGATTTTAGTCAGTAAGAGTCTGACACGCCCTTCCGCTCCACCCAGAGCGGAAGAAGTCATTTGATGATTTCCCAGGTCTCAAAAGTATTGATGATAGATGATTTCCCAACCTTAATAAAAAAAAAGCGTCTGATGTATCCTTCCTCAGCCCATATCAAAGCAGAGGGCATCCAAGATGGTTTCCATACATTAACAATGGGTAACGATAGTTAGAAGCTAGCACAGAACAGGCACAGGACCTCTTAATAGCCACAATCGACAGCGGCGATTACCAGGAAAACGCTGAGTTAATGAAGCTCTACGAGTTCCGGAGAAACGATTCAACTATAGAGGTATGCGGTACAGAGAGTAAAGCCCCGCACACCTCCTTTGAAAATGGGAGGATCCTCCGACCAGACGGTTGTTGTATCTGGTGGGCAACTACCCGATAGTTGATATTCGGACTGTTGTATATGTTCAAATCGCACGGAGAACTTTGCTTGCGCGATGCAGGATTTCGTTGGTAGTTCGTCGTTGACAGGATAGATGGCGTTGCGGTTCTTTTTGTCGCCGTAAAAGTTTCGCTTCTTAGTTTTTCATGTAGCGGCATTGATGCCGCTACACAACTGTCTTGGAAACCGCAACGAAATAAATCAGAAAAGAACAGTAAAGGAGCAAGAAACACATCACTTTCTTCTTCCCTCCTTATGAAGCAGGAGAAAGAACAAAGCAATACGACCCTAATCTCATCAAAATTAGAGTGAACAGGCTTCTTCTGGGTAAGCTCGCTCCATCGTCGACTTTGTCTCTGTCATCTATGACCTAGACTAGAGTCAAGAGCAAACCCATATTAAATTAAAAAAAAAAAAAAAAAGCAAGCAAGGCCACTGTGGCAGCCAGTCTTCAAGATTCCCTCAGATAATTAAAACAAAACACACTCGCTAAAGCAAACAAATTATTTAAAAAAAAACGACCTACATTCGACGGCTCCCAAACCTCTGTGATGTTATTGAAGATCTATTTTGAAAAAATCAACAATATTAACTCCTTGAAAGTCATTGTCTTAGTTTTTCGAAAGACGGTAAACAGGTAAGTCTGTACTAATTGTTTTATCATCATCTGTGCAGCCTTTACCCAACCAAGTAAATAGTCAAAAGTCATTTATTCAAATAAGGCTGAGTGCTTATTGAAAGTCAAAGTTCTACTAAACGCCCGCCAGTCACCACTTCTTAGGGTTTATTTGGGAAGAAGAAGTGGCGCAACAAACTCCCCAGCAACACATTTGTCTGTTGAGTTAGAAGAACTAGCATTTATACAAAGGTATGCAAAGTATTCTTACAAAGAAAACAATACAACAAAGGTAACACGTAAAACCTAAAACTAAATTATTCGCTACTTGTAAGCTAGCACACTCCATTATGCCAGCATCATCAGACAAACTCAAGCATAAAAACAATATTAAATCAAACTAAATAAGCCTCCAGACCTAAGACCATACCAGATGTAACTGAATACCAGTATTTTACGTGGAGCGACTCCTTACAGCCACCATAACCGGACTAAAACCTCGTTGACCGGCTTTCAGGCTTCTGACTTCCAGTAACAACTTTCAAGGATCTACGAATGACAGCCGGGACCAACAGCCCCACGGTACGGAAGGTACATTCCGTATATAAAAAGTTTTTGTCTTACCTGAGGCGCATCAGGTTTGGGCTGAGGTTTGACAGGCTGGTCGGGAGGCCTCTTGTCAGGTACCAGGCAACAGGTGTCGATGTAGGACGCGCAGGGACCGTCACGGACTCTGAGAAGGTAAGGTTATAGTTATATCAGGAATCAAGTCACAGTGGGGGGCAAATTAGAAAATTAAAAATATAGTAAAGGGTTTAGTGTGAGGGTCTCAAGCGCATATTTTTAATAATTTTAAAATAAAAATACGGAAAATATGTAGGTAGTTCATCTATCTTCTATCTATATAATAAAAATGAATCGCTAAATGTGTTGCTAAGCGCAAAACTCGAGAACGGCTAGACCAACTTCGCTTTCAAAACTTCTTTTTCTCCCTACTTATTTAAAACTACTGCTATTACTGTGCCCGACAGGGTCCATAATTGTTTCCATTATTTTCAATTTACCACCTGTATGTGTTCATTATGGATTGCAATAAAATATTTGAGATTTAATAAAACATTTCAGTAATCACTAAGTAACAAGATATTTAACATTACAGAAAATGGTCTGCCATGGGGCCCACACATATGTGTACAGTCAAGTCATTGTGCACATTCTTTCTCAGGAGCCTAGGGGAGGCGCCATCATGAAAAGACTTGGTCAAGAAATAACCCGTTGTGCGCAACAAAGGTAACTGAAAATGTTTGTATTTACTGTATAATCAACGTGCAGTTGTAGGATTTTCAAAGCAAAGGTTACTATCATATAGAACTCAACCATGTAGCCGTACTCTGTCAACATCTCACCGTGTGAACTAAAGTGGAGTGTGATCACCATTGCACAATGTATTTTGGAGACCAGACCAATTACGACCGCCCTAGCTGCCTTGCCCGCCTTCTTCTTCTCCCCGGCCACTTGCCTTCGGCCGCAAGAGACTAAAGGCGGGGGCGGCTGTTGCAGCGCTGACTCTGGAGCCTTCGCAGCCTGTGCAGCCGCCCCGCCTTTCTTTTGCTTGGCCGGTGCCGGTTTTCCCGGTACCGGATTCGCGAGCCTCGACCCTCGGTTTACTAACCTACGCTGACGACACGCTAGTCTATATAATAAAAATGAATCGCTAAATGTGTTGCTAAGAGCAAAACTCGAGAACGGCTGGACCAACTTCGCTAATTCTTTTTTTGTTGTGTTTGTTATTGTCAGAAGAAGGTTCTTATGAAAGAAAATTTTGAAAAATCATTAATATCCGGGCGAAGCCGGGGCGGTCCACTAGTTACTTATACATAGGTATACGGACACATGCTAGGAAATAGTGTCATGGGGTCGCCGTTGGTGAAATCGGCATGAAGGGCTATTTAACTATATAGGTATAGTGCAGGAAAATCTATAAATAATCTGTGGTTTGAAAATGAAATGTAAGTACAAAAAATAGATTCGTTCGAGACTATCGGATCATTTATCATTTTGCGTGTGACTCCCACTCGCACCGGTTTTTTAAATAATCTCATGTATTAAATAATAATGGTGTAAATAAAGGCACGTACCGAATATCAATGACGCCAACACCGTCAGTAATCACGGAGTTATTGGCGACGTTGCAGAGGTAGTAGCTCACACACTCGCCCTCTTGACCGTCAGGCATCTTGCACGATAGGTCTTCTTCGCCAGCTGGCAATACAACTTATATTAAACCTACTTGCTTAGTACATAGATAAAACATTAACTTGCCTAGTTTGTTTCAACCATGTATGGGTGGGCTTCTAGTCTAACTGGATACCGGTCGATTCTGTAAACATGTCGAAGTGAAGGCTTGGGTGAAGTGATCACGAGGTGAGCTGTCAATCCATATAATCTAGATGGAATGACAGCTCACTCCGTGATCACGTGACATCTTGATTGGGATCCTCTACTAGCTCAACAGGTATTCAGTGTTTTCCACAAGGGAGGCCTGCGGATGGCGAACTTGAGGCTGAGTCGACGCCTGACCAGTCAGGCCTAAGAAGCGGTGTACAGTTGTTCCTACGTGCTTTCTTTATGGGAGTACCTATATGCGGTCGTTGGATCGACCTCAACATGTCAATGGCGGGCCGATACCAGTCAGGGGTGTGCCGGAATATAACTGTATCCTGGGCCTTAGCTCAACATCATATTGTGGTAATTTAAATTTTGTTTGTTCACGTGGGTTCACGCCTTAATACTATACAGTGTTAGTGCGCCACGGATTGAAATAGTTTGAGAACCCCTGAGTTTTTCCATTGTAAATCGAGCTGGTTTCCGCAACTCGACGTTCAAGCGCGTTTTTTACGTGCAGGTGGGACAAATGTATCATTTGATCGCATCAGCTCCTTAAGGAAGGTCAGCAACGCCCTGATGTAACTAACCCACAGAGGTTCCAATAATTGGGTAATCCCATACTCCTTGGCAATACTGGTGTCAGATCCTGGCTTCTGACTACCGATAACGATGATCATGATATGATGTATAAAGGAAATATAAACTGTATATTTGTTAATTCTTTGGCAGTTTAATTTACCTGCATTAGAATTGATTGGTGGCACGATGGTCGATGCCTTGGTCTTGTCCTGTATCGGCGACTGAGTGGTCGCCGCTTGACCGGGATTGGTGCCTGGTGGAGGCCCGAAGATCTGGCTCAGCACGGAGTCCAGGTCCCCATTGCCTTGGCCGTGGGCGGCTGCCACTAGCAGTAGGATGGGTATTATTTTGTACATCTGGAAGAGAAATTAAACGATTTATATTGATCGAAGAATCGATTACAATAAAGTACATGATGTTATACATGACTGGCATGGGCGTGCAGTAGGCTACAGTAAGGGTAGGCCAGCCCATGCATAATGCCCAAAAAACAAAAAACTCACCACATTATTCAGGGTTGAAATCACGATACTTTGAAAGTTGACGAAAATTTTTTTTTGGGCATGATTTATGGGCTGGTCTGCCCTTACTGTAGCCTCGTGCACGCGCATGATGACTGGCATATAGTCGGAACTCTTACAATCAATTTATCTGCGTAACGTACCAGTAAATTACACAGAGCAACTGCCTATGTGACCTCCAGAACCAAGTAACTGGATGATGGACTGGCCCTTTGGCAAGACTGGTGTCAGATTTTTTGGCTCATAACGACTGGCAAAAAGCTTAAAATGACAGTCGAGACAAAAGCCTTGCTTGCTTTCCGGAGCACGGGGGAGTCTGGGTATGGATGGTAACCCATCCATAGACTAACCTCGGCAAGTGTTGCTTAACCTTGAAGTTCGAATTGTTCGTCTATTATTATTTAGACTCTAAGAATTAATTAAATAAATCTTAACATTATTATTACTTAGATAACATTATTATCTATCAGTGAGGGCACGTAATTTATTTGATGTAAATGTGTCTTGTGATATTTATTCTAAGCTTCTATATATTAATCAAATTAGGTTGTTGACATTCTCGAATGATAATAACTAATTTGTGATCAGAGGCCACGCCCTCTTGATTTGTAGGAGACAAGAAATTGAGAAACCACTACGACGACGACACTATTGCGATACAGACGATAGCACTATTGCGTGGTTTTAGAGAATTTGAAACTTGGTACTTATACTTGGTACTCTTGGTGCTTATTTTTGACTTCGCTCCCGCCTTCATGAAAAAATCATCAAAATCAGTTCGGCAATTTGAGTATCAAAGCGTAACGAACAAACAAACTAAGATTAGGGATAAGTAACATTTTGTTTTTGATATTAAATAATTTTTATTATGTATTTTATTGTACACTTCAAATGTCCTTCGATTCCAGGGTCGCGGTAATTATAATTTCTTAGAAACTTGATAATTATACAAAGCGGACAGGGCGCACGGAGAGGTCGCTGACAAGATAAAATGTATGGCGTCAAAGGAATAAAAAAACAACGGGTTGCACTCCACTCCGGGAGTGCCGGCAGAAGTGAAAACTTGAACATTAGCGTTGTGCATTTTTGATATTTTGGAACGGTTAGGGAATAATTTCGCACGAATTGCTTTAATTTATCAGTATAAAAGTACTATCATTTATGTGGTACAATATTCATTTATTGCGCTATCGTACACAAACATTTAACACTTCAGAACTTTCCCTCCGTCAAACGAATTTTCAATCAGGTCACGTGTCCTGACGCGAATTTAAAATTTTTTTACCATCCCAAAAAGTTCACAACGCCGCTAAAGAAGTTTTCACTTCAAAAATTCTTAGCGTGATTTTCGTTCGTCAAACATTTTCGTCACAGCGCCCTGTCCGCTTGGAATGTAAAGTCCCTTGGTGTATTATTGATGCCACATAACACCGACTTAGGTACTTACCGTTAAAATAAAATAATAATGAATGACATCATCAGACGTGTTAGAAACCTGACGCTAATTGTTGAAGACAACTAAAGAATTTATGTTTTATTTGTAAAAGGATTTATTGTTTAACTACATACAAAATTATTGCCTTCAAGCATTGCGAGGTAAAATCCGGTATTTTAATTATTCGACACAGACAGAATACAACAGAATAAATACAAAGTAAAAGAAATAATAGACAATAATGGTAGGTGCATTGAGCGTGTCCATACCGAAAGGGATCCTTATCATTTACTGGGTATCCGACACCCAGCACTGGTATTCAGTTTGCACACCGCGCCCCGCAGTGACCATTCATTAGTGACCCTGGACGGAAAGCTTATACCTAGATATTAATAGGATTATTCTTTTTATAATTTTGCTTTCCTTTGAATCTCGGAATGTATAAACTATAGTAGGCGCCAGATAAATGTGGAATAAAGTATATTGACCTTTCCCTAATAACTGTTCATAGGTACTTGAACAATTAAATATGAATCGTTTTTCATTATTAGACAATGTTAAGGATCACGAGAGATGATGATTCGGGACAGCTTTGTGTCATTAATTCCGTTTATCAAATTAAAAATGTCAATAATTGTAGGTGGGTCAATGACCGTTATTCCACGATTATCTGGCGCCTACTATAGCAGGTTAGGGCTATGTTATTCAAGCGTAACTGTGGTATGTATCTCTATACAGTACATAACAAAGTCTCTTCCCGCGGTCTGTACGCTTAGATCTTTTACACTCTAGGTACGTAACGGATTTTAATGCGGTTTTCACATTTAAAAAAAAAATATTTACATTATTGTATAATTAAAATAAAAAATTGTGAAGAAAAGTCGAAGTTTTGCCAATAGTCGAAAAAGCGTCAGTAAATATTACCCGTGCGAAGCCGGGGCGGTTCACTAGTGTACTATAAAGGCCTGTTCAAACCTAAGCGGATATCGCTACCACTAAATAATCGGTAGTATCCTACCGATTATTACATCGCGAAACCTATCGCTGCCGCTATGGGTAGCGAATACTGGGTCTGACTCTTAAAATTTATTTATTTATTTATAAGGCACACCAACAGCTAATTAACAACATTTTATAATATAAATTGTGACATAGAGAACCCTGTATAAATAACACTTATAGGCATGCCCAACTTAATAGAGTGGTACATTGTAATTATTATAAAATAAAAGTAAAAATGGTTAAAATAAACAAATTGAGAATTAAAAAAATTACATTAACATGCCTTTAGTGTGGTTATCTACCGTGAAAACTTAGGTGATTTCAGCATAAAGTGAACGAACACAGTCATCACCTAATGACAGCTTGACAGCTCACTAAACATTAGTTTTAACGCTTAGATTTTTACAGAATAGCTCTACAGCCGGTCCATTCTATCAACATCTCACCGTGTAAATTTAGGAGGAGTGAGCGTGCAGTGAACTGTCATTCCATCTCGTTTGTATGGATTGACAGCTCACTTCATCTAAGCTTACACGGTGTGATGTTTAGAGAATCGCACTGCTACCTACTTAGGGCTCATCTACACGAATCGTCTGTTTTCAAGATTTTTTTTTTTTGACGTCATCAAGTCTTTTTAAATGCCCGTGTTCACACGCATCAAGAATCGTGAAAAATTATGGACATGGTTTAAATCACGTATCGTCTCTAAAAATCACATTCGTCAAAAAATATGAGTCTTGAAGATTTAGTGACGGATCCCGTCCCGTCCGCAACGTTCAGTATGTAGTATTAGCAGGTACCTAGTTCATCCAAGGCTGAACCTTGAATCACGAAACGAATGTGAACATCAATTCGGATATTTTGATGAATCGTGAAAAAACACGATTCCGTATGTTATGTGAACGTCCATCCTTCATGACGTGTCGTGTTTTTTGACGAATCAATGACGGATCCCGTGTGAATGCAGCCTTAGTAGTGATAAATTGTACTTTTGTAGTGACGTAGGTATGACATCCGGGATTTTTTTGACGCGGATGCTGAATGTACTAACTATGTGCAATATCATTATCGTTCAGCTTAGCGTTTTCCTGTTATTTATTGGATATGAATGAGATTTTTGTTAGTGAACTAGTACTTCAGCCCGCAACTTCGTCCGCGTTTAGTTTATAAACCCTCAAAACGTAAAATAACTATCATTCCACATATACCTAAATAGGGGTACTGACCCTAAGGTGGGTACTGGCTAATGTAACATGTTACAAAGCGAGCATTCGTGCAGTCAGTAGGTGGAAACGAGCACGAACATGTGTTTTGTTTTACACGGTTTTGGGACACGGCGTAACATAACATGCTCGCTGCGAATGTTACATTACGGTCAGTAACACCGGTCGGTATCCAGCTTAGCGTGTCCGTAGTACTTAGCTGGTAACGTGTATGGATAGGAATTTACTGATACGTGTGGATCCATAAACCTGTACGCCGTTCAGAAAGGCACTTCATGTGAATGAAAATGGCCTTAAAGGTATCTTTTTTAGATGTGTTTGCGTTGGTTTGTTTGGCTTTTGTTTGCCAGTTGACCTTGTTCAAATCCGCAGAATTGTCTGTGATCTATTACTGCAGCGGTTCCCAATCTTTTTTATAGTGTGACTCCCTTTAACCTTTTGAACGCCACTGTCACGGTGACAAGCAAGCGCGTGCCCTGTACGCCAAACGTCACAAATACGTGACAAAAAGTACGGTAAATTTGTGGCTTGGCGTCGGGGGCACGCCGATGCGTTTATGTTCTGGCGTTCAAAAGGCTAAATGTTTTTTTTTGCGACGCTTTTGTAAAATAATATTGTACTTCTGGTAGCTCCATTTGGGAAAATTAGTAGGTACGTACGTACAATCAATGACACGGTTGAATTTGCTTTTCTGATTAAAATTCACTGAAAAAAATGTACAAAACAGTGCTTAAGGTCGATGAGTGTTTGATCAATTTCAATTTATTGCAAACTTAGCTTCAGATGAGATCTTCAACAGTTTTTTATGCAGGTAGGCATTCAAAACAGGATGCTCCCATTTTATTTGCAGTATTTGCGTTTCATTTCCGTGGCGGTTTGCGACGCTTCTGGGAAAGCACCGCGACCGCCCCAGGGAGTCGCGACGCACAGTTTTGGAACCTCTGCCCTACTGTTTGACTAGTCCTTTACGCTTGATATACGCACGACTCCCAATTTTCGACATTCGGAGTGCCATTTTGTTAATGTTACGCTTACCAGATAATGAAAAGAAATGCGTTACCAGATTGTATCAATATGGGTCTAGTGACATAGGAAAATATTGCTTGACCATAATTAATAACAAGTTAACATTTTCCTGTTAAGAGTTGTACCTAAACGATGCTTGCAATTAATTTTGTTATTAGATTTAAATTTACAACATATAAAAATAAAATAAATGGAATAATAATAATAATATCTTGGGACAACTCACACACGGTCATCCGATCCCAAACTAGGCAGAGCCTGTGCTATGGCAACCAGACAACTGATAAACATACTTATGTATTTCTAAATACATACATATTATATAGGTGATTGATTGCTACAATAAAATCAATGTTACGCGATATACTTGGTTTTACCTACGATTTAAGACAAGACATCATCTGCCACCCAGAGGGCAATGGAGAGGGCAATGCTCGGAGTTTCCTTGCGTGATCGGATCAGGATTGACGATATCCGCAAGAGAACCAAGGTTACCGACATAGCCCGAAGGATCGCCAAACTGAAGTGGCAGGAGGCGGGCACATTGCTCGTAGAACAGATGGTCGATGGGGCCGAAAAGTTGTGGAGTGTCGACCGTGTACCGCAAACTGCAGTGTTTGAAGGCCTCCCACTAGGTGGACCAATGACCCGGTGAGGGTCGCGGGTTGCCGATGGATGCGAGACGGACAGGACCAGTCGTTTTGGCGACACTTGGGGGTGGTCTATGTCCAGCAGTCGACATTTTTTGGCTGATATGATGATGATGATGATGATGATGATGATCATCTGCCTAGCCTTTTCCTAACTATATTAGGGTCGGATTCAGATGAATACCAGTACTTTACTTGGAGCGGCTGCCTACCAGACCTTCACTACCCACTCCACTACACGGTACTTCTTGGCAAGACTTGTAAGATTTCCTGACTTCAAACCAGCGGTTTAACGTGCTTTCAGAGGCACGTAGGAGTCTCGGTATTTTAAGATGGTCACCCATCCACAGACCGACCTCGGCTAGCGTTGCTTAACCTTGAAGATCGACCCGTGCAGCTGTTATTATTTAGCCACGACCTCATCAAATGTTTCCAGTACATAAGTACATGTACTGGAAACATTTGATAACCAGAAAAAATCATGTACAATGGTCAAAGAGTCATCTTGTGTCAATGAGCATGCAAATCGTTAGTATTCGCTCGTTTCAACGTAATTATTGTGTTCATGATTAATCGTACGGAATTCCCCAAGAGGTTATTTTTTTTCTTTTGACTTCACGACCGTTTGTAAACACTTTTGAGTTCAATAAACAAGTTTTATCAACTTGATTTGACCTTACGGGATCCTTAGTAATCATATAAGATACTCTTGCTAAGGGTCAACTCATAAGGAACTGGGACGTTGCGCGAACTTTTTATTATGCGCGTTATACTTTGAACTGTATACGGGGTGGAGACGACAATACGACAATAAATTAAAACACTGGCAATACTAGTTCATACGAATATGTTGTCTTTTATCACAGATTTGATGTCATTAACTGCAACAGACTGCTTGGAATATTTCGTCAGAATAATAGCCACTATCCTAGTTTGAGTTTTTTTGACGTTTTAAGTAATTGGAAAGTTTATATTCAATTTCGGTGACAGGATTTATAATAGTTTCAAAATATTCCTATGAACCAGTATTGCCAGTGTTTTCATTTATTGTCGTATCGATGTCTCCACATTGTATATATGTCACCGGAAAATAGCAAACTCCGTAAGATTATAAAATAACTTGAGAGATTGTAAGCTCTCGATAAATTGTCAACTGAACATTTGGAATACTATTTTACGCATCAAAATTTGATAGTCTATAACATCGCGGAGTCATTCCGAGAAATTGTGGACTGACATAAACTGGCGACCAATCAGCTGTCTGGTCTTAAATTTATCTGTTCTGGTGTGATAGTTAAATTAGAAACTTGGCCCTTAATAGGTCTTTGTTTTCTCTGAATAGACCAGAATTATGAGATAACAAAGACATGATGATGCATTGGGTAACCAATATTTTTAGTGTATTTTCGTAAGCTTATTGCCTCGGAAAGCACGTTAAGCCGTTGGTCCCGGCTGTCAGTTATCTTTGGCAGTCGTTACGGATTGTCAGAAGCTAGTAAATCTGACTCCAGTCTTGCCAAGAATTACCGTGTTACCCAGTAAATGGGTTGTGGAGGTCTGGTAGGCAGCCGCTCCACGTAAAATATTGGTATTCAGCTGAATCCGTTTTGACTGGAAGCCGACCCTTATATAGTTGGTAAAAGGCTAGGCAAATGATGATTCGTAGGCTTAGTTTTCTTCTTGTAAGGATATCGATTTTTACCATTGGATTGTCCTTATTTTCGTAGTCTGAATGATTTCTAAATTTGTCGATCTATTTTAATGGGACCTTATATACTTAGATGATAAAAAAATATGTAGGTACCTAACTTACATTAATATCGATCCCGCAGCCCGCAGCCCACCAACCAGTCCCGTCGGCTGTACCAAACAAGAAATTAAGCGCGGCTTACCAAAAAGAATCGAAAATGCCAAACAATTAATGTTAGACAAGGTAATCAAATCGATTAACATTTATTTAACGATTATGTCAACAGTAATCGTTTAAATGTTTACAGTAATTTTTTGATGTTTTTCGCATTTTTACGTACGTCATTAGTGCTGCCAACTGTGAGGTTATTTTACAAATTCGATTTAGCGCTGGGGATAGAAAACTAGTCGTTGAATTAGTCTTAGAGGCTTAAATTTTAAGTTGGAAAAACAACATTTTTTTTCTTTTCAATGCTTACTAATATTATAAATGCGAAAGTTTGGATGGATGAATGGATGGGTGTATGTTTGTTACTCAATCACGTCAGAACAGCTGAACGGATCTTGATAATATTTGGCATAGAGGTAGATTATATTTATTTATTTATTGAACAGTTTATGTACACACATTTAACAAATAAATAAGAAGAAGGGAACAGAAAAATAGGTTCAAATTATAGTTATTATTAGATGGTAGATTTTTATCCTGGGAGTGGGTTCTCTTGTTGTTGATATTAGCTTAAATCGTCTTTGAATGATGAATAATGCCTGGTAAATAATTGGATGGCGATATGAATTAGGAAAATTAGATTATAGATTTTATTTATTTATTTATTAAAACTTTATGCACAAGTAAAATCACTGTACAAAGGCGGACTTAATGCCTTAGGCATTTTCTACCAGTCGACCTTTGGTTGGTGCAGAGACAAAATAGCAGGTGCAATTAAAAAAAAAAAAAAAAAAAATAGAGAGAAGTAAAATAAAATAAAATTATAAATACATAGATACATACATACACTTAAACAAAGTTATTAAGAAAAAACGAATCCAACGAATTAACGCTGTGATGATTCTACCAACTACTTACAAATGTGCTCACGTGCCTTCACCTTAAAGGACAACCGACTTGTTACCTTGTTACCTTTATAGAATTTCCGAAATGATCCAAAAGGTAGATAATCATCATCATACCAGCCGACCTGACCTCCGGACTTACTATTAGTTCCGGTCCCGGACTAAGAATAAATGACAACACTGCTGCGCTGTCATTCATTCTTAGTGGTTACGTGATACGGTCTAAAATACGCCCGCAAGTAAGCCCGAAACTACGGAATTCGGGCTTAGAGAGTAGTCCCCCAGACTCTTACTGGCTAAAACCCACCCGTGTTCCTCCAAATGCCCTTTGGGTTCCAGGGCCGCAGTAACTCTTTCGAACAGGAACGCTGGCAGGCTCTGGAATAGCACACGTGGGCTACTTTTTAACACGCAAAAAAAAGTGTTTTCCAGACTACTATTTATCTCTGTGACAAATTTCATCCATTCCAGCCATTTCGGTATGATTGAGTCAAAACATCCATTCTTTTTTTTTTTGTGTGGCTTCTTGCAGTTCAACCTATGCGGTTGTCGACTGCTTAACCGGGCTTGCCTGTGGTGGCCTTAGTATAATTTTAAGCCTCCAGCCAGGGCTTATAAAAAACTTACAAACTATGCGACGACACGCTAAGGGCACCCCCTGTGGGGTACGGGCCTCGGCTTAGGGCGTCGCTGGGGGGAGGACAGCTAGGGACGGGCTGGATCGAATTAGACATCCATTCATTCAAACTTTCGCATTTATAATAGTAGGTACCCAGTAAGTGTGATGCCTTGCCAAATGTATAACGAAACATGTAAAATTAAAGTGAATTAAATCTTAAATTATAAAATACAAAAATAAATGATTTGATCGAATCAACCTTTCGTGAACCTATTGCATAACGGACCGTTTTCATTATTTCCCTGCGTCATTTAAGTGTTACGTGCGTTATTATCACTTATCAGTTACTACTTGCATATTTTATATTACCTAGTAAAATAAAATATGGTCGATATCGATAAAAGCTTTAACAGTAAATATTATGCGCTGTTATAATAAAACTTTAATTTAATGATGCTGTTGTAACCTTAGGATCCCGGTTTTTTCCCAGCAATCGGGTTGGGGTCGCCCGGGTACTAGTTGCTATCTAAAATAGTTTATTAGTGAGGTTTTTAATATTTTTATAAATAAGTCAGACGTGGCTTACAAAATTAAACCCAATTTAATTCAGTTACATTTTTGACTGAATAACTTGCGCTAACAGATTATGATCAATTTGGTTGGCTAGCGGATTTATATATTCAATGTTTTTTTTTTTACTAAAAGAAGTTGGTCATTTTCACCTTAAAGTACAAAATAAGAAATAAAAATACTTAAATAAAATTAGGATAAATGCACGGATTAAAGACATTTCATTTATTGTACTTGTTTAACTCGATCTCTTCTATAAATGGTCCAAACCATAGACATAATAAACATTTTTTATATATTTTTGTGGTCCAAACAAACATGCCAGTTAATATTTTTTCCCGTCCAGTTATTATTTAAATTAGATGTTTTATTGAAATTAAAGGAACACGCGGGGTTAACTTTTCGCGGGAAATATTTTAACATAATTCCCTGCTCTACACGTTAACGGCAAAAAGTCGGAGTTAAGAATTATTGCTAGCTTGTTTTCGGCGTAAATTGACTGGTCTACTAAGCTGGTGAGATGATCGCATTGTAGTATATTTTAACTAGCACAACTCGACAAAGTATTGGAAGCAACGGATCGTTCTTTTTTTTGTTGATTTTGATTTTGTTTTTTTCCATCAGATATGTACACTCAACAAAGCTATTTGGTATACAGGCAAAAACATTATTTGTTCACTGCACCGCCAATTTTTATTTCTAATGTGTGCATTATAACTCAGATATTATATTGCACAATGAAGTATTACTTAGTCTTGTACTTAAAGAAAGTTCGTTCACTTAAGCGTACCAAGTTAATTCGAAGAAGACGCTGATAACAACCGAACATATACTTCGGTTTACACTTGAAGACATTTCGTTCACTTAAGTGCTTTTTTTTAATCCCTAGGAAGGTTTCATATTTAGGCACATCTTAGGTATTACTTGCACTTTATAACTTTATAAGCTTACAAATACTTACGAGTGTGTGTACAATAATTTTCTACTCAGCACACTCACAACATTGTTTAAAAGTACATTGTTGCAAGTTAGCTGCCTGAATACCAAATAGCTTTGTTGACTGTACATAAATACCCAATGTTTAGTACAGAGTTTTTTCCAAGCAAGATTTTTTATTGCTTCGTCGTATTCTGTATGCAATCACTTTTTTGCACCAACAATACGTAGTGTTTTGTATAAGCAAAAAGTTTCCTACTTAAAATTAATTTTGTTTATTTACTAACAGTTTAAAAAATGTTAGGTTTTATTAGTTTGTTCTTTTTAACTTGACAGCGTAATGATTAAAGTACTTGGATGTTTTTTTTTTTTGTAAACGTTTTCTAAAAATGAAACCTAGCTAAGTAGATCGAGTCAAGTATCAAGTAAGTAAGAATCAAGTACATAGAGTAGATAGATGCATACAAAATTTCATGAAAATCTTTGGAGCCGTTTCCGAGATTCTTGTATATATGTATATATATACAAGAATCTTAAATTGCTCGTTTAAAGGTATTAGATTAGATTATTATTAGATATACATTTTATTGCGTACAGTTAGCAACAAAAGTGTTCCCTGTGATGTCATAATAATAAATTTGTGAAAAAGATAAGCAGTTTTTTGACTTGGCTCGCGAGGTTGTCGACATGTACGATGTAGGCTCGACTGTCATTGTACGATAGCCGTGTCAGAAAATACTTTAACGCTCACGAGGTTCGACCAACCCCTAGGGAGGCTCTCGTTAGGCGGGAATATTTGAATAAAAATATCATCATCTGCCTAGCTAGCCTTTTCCGAACTATATTGGGGCCGGCTTCCAGTCAAACCAGATTCAGCTGAATGAATACCAGCATTTTACGTGGAGCGGCTGCCTACCAGACCTCCACAACCCATAAACTGGGTAACACGGTACTTTTTGCCAAGATTGGTGTCAGATTTTCTGGCTTCTGACAATCCGTTGCGACTGCCAAAGATCTACAAATGAAAGCCGGGACCAACGGCTTAACCTGAGAATCTTTCCGAGGCACGGAGGAGTCACGGTGTGTTAAGATGGTCACCCATCCACATACCAACCGACCTCGGTAAGCGTTGTTTAACTTTGAAGATCGATTCGTACGGCTGTTATTAAAATAAAATTAAAATATTAAAAAAGTGCGCGTCTTGAGACTAATCTAAGTTGAACTATTTAATATGGGAAGCGTCTGTCCGAAATACGACTAGCGCTGTGGGTTAGAGTGAGAGGTGAAGAGCCTGCCTACCGCTGCCGTATGCGTGACAGAGAGGGAAGCCAGACAGACAGGCGCCGTAACGCGTTACGTTAAACCCTCCCATAAGAAGTTATCACTTCAAAATATTAAAAAATATAGCATTTGCTTCTGGCTTCGTAGTAATCTTATCTGTCTGTAGAAATCTTCTCAAAAAAAAGCGTCGACGCCCATAACCGTCTTCAAATCTTCAGGGTTCCATCTATCTCCGTACCAAAATTCATCAAAATCGGTTCACTAGCAAAACAAATTGTTATTGGGTTTATCCAACTGGAATTTCTCGGTATCAGGTCACAGTCTAGATTTATGTTCGTTGATAAATAAGTTTGAAACTAACAATTTGAACACGTCAATATTTTTGGTAGGTAATTTTAAACTAGACGAGGCCGGTGTTTCCTATGACTGACTTCTCAGGGTAGTCAGTACCCTGAGAAGTCAAAGTCAAACCGTTTATTTCGATTAGGCCATTAAACGGCACTTTTGAACGTCATCATTTACAGTTCAGTAAAATAATAGTATGTATTACATTAATAAAGTGACTCTACTGTCCATTTGGATAGGAAGATCTAGAAGAAACATTGAAACTAACTCAGAGGTCAAAGTCTCTTTTAGAGACGCTAAGCAATAAGGAATAAGCATTGCCATTAAACGTGGCAATGCCGCCAGTCTTTTGGGTACACTTCCAGTCGACAGAAAGAAAGAAAGAAAATTGTGTTTATTAGCATAATAAAAAAACAGAAGCGGATGAATTTTTTGACGCCATATTTTAGGTTAAGTTAGGAGTTTTTATTTTTATTTCTAGTGTATATAGTTAGTTAAGTATTTATAAAAACAGGTGTAAGTATCTATGTAAATAAAAGTAATATAATTAAAAAAAAAAATGTACTGGTCAAATCATTTAAGAACCATATTATGTAGGCCTCTTATCCACTAGGCAACATTTGACGCGCAACACGTGACGCCCAACAACATGCAGAACAACGAGCGACGTTGCCAGCTAGCGCGCAACATTGACAATATTACTGAACAAAAGTTCGTCGTTGCCAGTCAACATGATGTGGTGTCGCCAAATATTGCCGAGGTGGATACGAGGCTTAATGTAACACATCATTCTACATTTGAGTGCTATGAGATGTCAAAAGTTTTCCTGTTACGTGGGACTTAAATATAATGGCGAAATGTGTGTCTCTTCGGAAATACCGGCATGATGTTACGTCTTACAGTAGCGAATCTAGGATTGTCACATGACACACCTCAGCAGAGTCAAAACCCCCCGTTTTGAGTATGCTGAGGGCAGGTTTTAGCAAAGTAAACACTAAAAAAGTACATAACATTTTATTTCGCTAAACGCACAAACTTCCTTGAATTACTTTTCAATTCCTCAATGACTTTGTTAGCTTCGGTAATCTGCAAGATTACCGAAGATATCTCGGACTTTTCGGGGGCTTGAGCCCTTTAGCCCCCCCGCCCCTGGATCCGCCAATGATGTCTTATATCTAATAAGTGTTTTAATCATAATACGTATATTTAGTGAGGTAAAGTATCGTCAAAGGTTACAGAGGTCAACAACATTAAACTGGTATTTTACTAAAAAAAGCAAGTTTATCAAGTAAAAAGAATCTTTGCCATTTATATAAGACAGGTTTCTTTTTATTTTTATTGAGATTAAATTAAGGTTACTTGCTTCTTTAGATTGTTATGATGTCATACCTACCTACTTGATTAGGAAAGACATTGTATTAATTTAATTATTTTTTGTCGACGAAAGTTAAAATAGGATACATCACTCATCCAAAAAAAGGATAAAAAAAAACCTGTATATATTTTTTAAGTAGGTACTAGCGACCCGCTCCGGTTTCATCCGGGTGTTAATTATATGCCTAGGTCTATAATTACTAATAGTGAAAATCGTATCAAAATCCAAAGACTTTCTCTCTCATGTCCCCCCTTAAGGGGGCCTTTCCCGGTCCATCTATCGTCAACGCGAGCATGGTCGAAAAGTTGGTTGTTTCATCCAGCGCGATGTTGTTGACTAACAAGCAAGTGAGCTGAGAACGCGATAACATTGAACGAAAAACGCACTAAACGTTTCCAAACGTCTTTTATAATGCGCACAGCAAAGGAGTGGAACTCTCTGCCTGCGTCTGTGTTTCCGAACGCATACAACCCTAATCTCTTCAAAATTAGAGTGAACTGGCTTCTTCTGGGTAAGCTCGCTCCATCGTCGACTTTGTCTCTGGTATCTATGACCTAAACTAGAGTCAAGAGCAAACCCATATTAAATTTTAAAAAATATTGTTCGAAAATTGCATAAAACTTGTTCCAGGAAATACGTGTTTTTGAATAAGGCTTACAAGTTTGTGAAATAAATAGGTATTTATTAATTTAAGATCTCCATTACATGTGCAAGGTTTCTATCAAAATGTTTTCTTTACTTCTATAATTTATGAGTCCATTATGAACGGCCAAAGTTCAAGTAAAATTTGTGCAAAACAGCAGATTTTTGGAGGCTTATCCTATACTAAATTTGTTTCTCTGTATGTAATTTTGTGGGTCGATATGAAGGCAATGACGCTTCCTATGTTTCAAAGAAAAACAATACAATCGATTTGTAGTGGTTTTCGTAGTTGGATGTGTGAAGTTATTGACTTCTGTTATCCGTACGGCAATGCGCCACCGGTACAGACGCCAGCACATCAAGCTACCCGAAACTGTCAAATTTTCGCAATCAACCTTGAACCTAATGCTTCAGCGATAAAGTTGAAAATCTATTAAATAAATTTGACAGATTGTTGGAGCTTGATGAGCTGGTGTCTGATCATGGTGGACATCCCACCCACACGCACAAAACGTTTAGGGAATACATTCATTATGCGTACAGCTAAGGAGTGGAATTCCCTGCCAGAGTCTGTTTCCTGATAGCTACAACCTGGGAGCTTTTAAGTCAAGAGTGAATACGTTACTTCTAGGCAAGCGTGCTCCATCATCGACCACATCATCGCTTACCATCAGGCCACATAGTGGATAGTGGTCAAACGCGTGCCTATCAATAGAAATAAAAAAACAATCCGTAATTCATATTTTCTTAAAAAAAAAATCGTTGACCAAAATAATCAAAAAATGTTCCAGAAAAAAGAAATCATCGGTGAGTAGTTTTAAAAATAAAAATCGTTGAAATTAACTTTACAAAATTCTTAACTAAGTACAATCAACAATATGGTAGTAAGTATGTTTTTATTTATTTCATTTCGATAACCTTTTGAACTCAGGAATCGTGATTGGCGTTTATCACTGTAACAACTTCTTTAGATGGTTGTTACATTTTTTCTTGATACTTACCCACTTACCTACCTATTTTAAAACAAGTCATAAATAGGTACATGTCAAGCCTATTCAACCAACATCTTTTTTTTTAAGACTAACGTATTTTCATATTAAATTTAGTGGTTCACTTTTTTTTTATTTTGTCGTGACGGACTGTATTTTCGGTAAAATCAACAACAAAAGAGCATTTTTCTAAAATATGTGGGTTAGAGGCAAGTTTTCAGTTTCTAAAGTTATATCGTTTAAAATCAGCTTTGTTTCTACAAATCTCAACAAGTATTGCTCATCAATAAATTATACGCTTTGAGTAGGTATTGTTTAGGCAATTTACTGACCATTACAAAAAGAAGAAAAAAAAAACATTTTAGAAAAGAAAAATAAATCAACAACCACTTTTAGAAAAGAAAAATAAATCTCCTCAACTTCTGACCGTTGCCTGAAAAAGATGCTCAAAAAAAAAAAAACAAAACGTCACCCACCTTAGCACAAACGTTCTTTAGCACCAAAAGTTGCACTATAATAACATAATATTTTATAAAACAAGCACTGATGAGTTCTCGGAAGCCGGTTTTTTGTGTTTCTTTGATATTTTCCTTGTACGGCAAGGTCGATTGAGCGAGCGGCTCTCGGCGCGAACTGGACTCGGATAGCTGCAGCTGGTCATTATATGTGCCGCCATTTTGATATATATTAGTAATGGTTGCCCATTGTGACGATAATGATGTATTTTTTTATTGGAATTTTATATTGAATATGTGTGGGTGATTTTTCTTGGAAATATGATCGTCAGAATGGTGGCAAAGATTTTGTCTAGGCCACTTTTCACCATTCAAAAGTAAAAAAATAGTCCTTAGGTCCTCGATAGGGTTGGTGCAACATTTGTCTTATTTTCCATACGAGTATGAGTATATTATTTTGGTGTTAACGTATTAAAAATGTTTAAAAAACATTATATACATTACCTATTCCAATGAAGGTACTTAAATGAAGAAAAAAAATGTTTTCACTTACCTACCCACATATTTATGCCTGTGACTGTACTTCGGAAGTCTGTTTTGTTTTTGTTTTTTAGAAATTGTAACGATTTTTTAAACAATTTATCACCATCTCATCATATTATCCATGTCATATTAACCGTGAGTAGTTATTCTCCGAAACGACTGGACCGATTTTGACAGGACTTTCACTGGCGAATAGCGATACAGAGAGTAACTAAGGTTATCTAAAATTTTGAAACAGAAGGGTTCTCCCCGTAAAACAATCCAATGAAGTTGTCATTTGTGCTGTATTACACACCGAACACACGACACCGACATTTGTCTGCACTTTAAAATATTCTAAGGTCTGTACAGACTTTGTTGTAAGCCTGTGCAGACACACAATACAATGGTTACACTAAAATACCAATTTTGATTTTCCATTATTTCGCAGACAAAAGCATGTATCGTGTGGACGCTCTATTAGACACGGGCGAAGCTGCTTTATCGTTTGCTGCACAATCTGTCCCAGACACACACGAAGTGTTTGTTTATCCTTGTTGTGTATTACTAACAGTACCTACATGGTTCTAAGGTACAATTATGTATATTTAAACAAATAAAATGGACTTAAGTAATGCTGTCCAAAAAGATTTCATTATTGACCAAGATAAATTAAAACAGAAATCGGCATCAAATCCCGACTACCTACAAATTAAAAGTGCTTTATGGAAATTTCTATTTCACTTTGCCTGACCTGGTAATTGAACCCATGACCCCAGGAGAAAATTCTAGTCAGTTAAGATGGCCTTAAAAGGTCTTAAAAAAAAAATATGGGTTGATTAGCACTTCACCCGCGACTTCGTGCGCGCTGATTTAGTACAAACAATTTCCCCCTATTTCACCCCTTAAAAGGAATCCTTGTGCAAAATTTCCTGTTCCTAGTTCCTGTAGTTTCGGCCGCGCGTTAATATGTCAGTCAGTTTTCTTTTATATACGTCACCATAAAATTGCAGACTCCTTAGGATTGTAATAATATCTATATCTTGGGACAACTCACACACGGTCATCCGATCCCAAACTAGGCAGAGCCTGTGCTTTGGCAACCAGGCAACTGATAAACATACTTATATATTTCTAAATACGTACATATTATAGACAAATTACACCCAGACACAGAGCAAATGATCATGCTCATCACACAAAGATTTGTCCTGGGTGGGAATCGAACCCACGAATTCCGGTTTAGCAGTCAGGGTCACTAACCACTCGACCAACAGGCCAGTCAAATTAAACTTTATGAGGTAAGAATATTATAATTCTCGATATATTATGAAAAAATCGTTTTGAAAACAATAAATCCCATCCAAATTCAATAGTTTGCAATATCGGAATTCGTGTCTTATTAAGAAAAAAATTACAATTTCACGCGATATTTTACAATCTTACGGCGTTTGCAATTTTCCGGTGACATATACACTGTTCTTCAAAGGAACTGCATCAAAGTACAAGGCAATTTTCAAACTTAAATAAAATAAGGTTGATAAGCTTGAAAAAAAAAATGACAATGGAACGCAGGAGCGGATCTAGGATTGTTGTTTGGGGGGCCTGCTGTGGGTGGATTTTAGAAAAGTAAACTCTAAAAAAGCACATACAATTTTATTTTGCTTAACACATAACAAGCCTCCTTGGATTACTTTTCGTAAATTCCTCAATAACTTCGTTAGGTTTCAGACTACCTACCAAAGAAACCTGGGTCTTCTGGACCCGCCAATGATGGAATGATCAATGCATAACCTTGAAAATACTAGTTACCCTTATGTCAAACCTTTGTATTATTAGGGTAGGGTTTAAAATCGATTGTTTAGCAATTCCTTTTATCTTTAACCTTTCCTTATTTTAAATTTTGAGAAAGAATTGAGGAAATATACTGTATTTAACTTCAAAAACATTTATTTTAAAAATATGAAAATAATACTTTTGAGACCTGGAAAATCATTAAATGACTTCTTCCGCTCTGGGTGGAGCGGAAGGGCGTGTCAGACTCTTACTGACTAAAACCCATCCGTTCTCCTTCTAAAGCCCTTTGGGCCGCGGTGACTCTTTCGAACAAATTTCGCAACCCTGCCAGGTTTAGGCCCTAGTGGGCCTCGTCTCCTATGCTGACATCTCTTTGAGGCGCGCGAGGAACACAACGTGCCATCGATCCGGGCCTGGTGGTGACCGGACAGCGTGGCTACCCAACGCTCGCCATCCGCAGGCCCGCGCCTACGGTGGCCGGGGGATCGCCCTGCGACTCCCGACGCCCGGGGCGTCTTCTTCTGTAGCGGCGGTTGGTGCGAAGGCCTTGTCTCTCCACCTCCTCTTTTGCTAGCATTACTGCTTCGCAGAAGAAGGTGACCGCTTCCCAAGCCTCCTCGCTCCGGACCATGGATTTAACCGTGTCCTCGCGCGGCCCGCCTCCTGCTTCGCTAGCATTATTGCTTCGCCGAAGTTTCGCCCCGGCGAAGCGCCTCCACGACTTCTGAGACCCTTACAACGAACACTTTCATTTGATATGTCACACGAAAAAGATAGGAAAAGATGTTTTTTAATTTACTTACTTGTCGCCCAAAAGCGATATATTCAAAATGTACATTTTATCTTGATAGGCACGCGTTTTACCACCATCTCACCTGATGGTAAGCAATGATGTTCAATTTACGTTTGGCGTCAGTGTTTTGATCAAAATTATGTTCATAATTTTGGGTACCACAACTGAATCGGTCCAATAGATTCGGAGAAAATTGCCTATGACAGACGGAGAGACACACACGAGTTATTCCCTAAGGGTTCCGTTTATTCATACGGACGTCGAAAACCCTAAAAACAGATAACTTAGGCCAGTATTGCTCAACGTTCATTGTCTTGTTAAAAGACAGTCGTAGAAGGATGTCGATAAAGACGTGTTTAGAATATTAATTTTGGGGAAAACTTCATTAAATTGCTCCAAACCAGTTTTATATTATACTAGTGGCTGACAGATGAATCTCTTGATAGTATGCCGGGTGCCAGTATAAGGTAGGACAGAAATCTTTCCACTTTTTACCCGACCTAGAAGGATAAAACATCATTTCCCTGCCTTTTTCCCATGCTACTTGGGGTCGAAGCAACACATTTTTTTGGGGTTTCGTAGTCAACAAGGAACCCTTATAGTTTCGCCATGTCCGTCCGTCTACCTGTCCGCGGTTTACCTCAGAGACACTTAGCACTAGAAGTTGAAATTTGGTATGGGTATACATATACATATTAGTCATGCCGCCAAAGGCGAAAAATAAAATATCGAAAAAAAATTTTTTTTTGGGTAAAATGGCGATTATTGTTTTATTTTTCGTCTATCCCATGGCGTGGCGTGTCGTTGGATAGGTTGTTTAATAATATTGAGGGTGTGCGAAAGCCATTTTTCCATTCAAGGGTCCGTTTGCGAAATATTAACCTTTAAAGTGCTTATTTTTGTCATATAGAGTCAAGTGTGCCCACTGCCAGCTAAACGTTTGTTTTTGGAGATGTGAAAAAATGCATGGTAGTAGCATATATAACGAATATAAAAGGAAAACGATCACTGCTAAGTAGGCTTTTTTTCAAGTTACGAGTATTTTTTTTATTTATTTAAAATTAATGTACAATAATGGTACATGGGCGGACTTAATGCATCAAGGCATTCTCTACCAGTCAACCTTTGGGTTAAAAAGACTACACTGTGGTACGTGTACAACGAATAAAAATAAAATTTAAAAACAAATCTTGTTTCGGAAAGAATGCACAAATAATATATAATACTAATCAAAAACATATAAATGCTAAAATAATAAACTTATAAATATAGGTTTAAATCATTTATTCCCAAAAAGACAATAAAGCCACTTACATGAGAATACAAAATAACATTTAGTTTAATTATCTAATTAACCGCCACCGAGATAAGTAAGTAAAAAACCGTTTACGTAACACAATCGTAACATCATTAGAGACTTAATAAGTAATATCATTAGCCGGTAGGGTAGTTTAAAACAATAAAAGCGACAAAATGCGTAATGATAAATAGGTACATCTTTTTTTTTAATATATAATAATCTTACTGATTAAGAGAATTCGTAATAATCATGACGAAGAACGACTAAGAATGACGAGCTTTTAAATAGCGTTTTCGCATTTTACGCTTTAAGAAAAATAGTTTAATGGTAGAAATAGCGAAAGAATTAGACAAAACCCCGGTGCGGTGAGAAGGGATATGAAGAAGTAAGTTTTTAGATGCTCGAAGGTTGAGACTTCAAAAAAAAAATTTAAAAAAAATGACTGAAGACTAAGTTTATTTGTAACTTTGCAATCTTATAGTAAAATTAGCTATTTATTTTTTGTTATGGTTTACGACACGGGTAACAACGGAGCCCTTTACTGTGCGTGGTCGGTTTTTTCCGGACCGGTTTTTTCTTCTATTCTGTCCTATCAACCGTCACGCTATCACTGACTCCATTTTATTTTATACTAGCTTTGCCCGCGACTTCGTACGCGCATAACCCAATTTTCCCGTTCCCGTAGGAATTTCGGGACGAATTATACACTTAAACCTTCCTCATGAAAAACCCCATCCACTGGATGAAACCGCATGGGAATACGTGCAAGTGTTTTTGAGTTTATCGCGAATAGACAGACAGACGCGGCGGGGGACTTTGTTTTATTACAATAATAATAATTATTTATTTCTGAGTATATGGTACATTCAGCTCTTAAAATAAAACAGTTTCACATACACTACCGTTCCCGGTGTAGAAATATATATGTAAAAAAAAAAATTACAAAGTCAAAGTTCTAAGTCGCAAAAATATAATTATAGTATGTAAAGTCAAAGTCAAAGTCAATTCATTTATTTCAACTAGACCATTAAAAGGCACTTTTGAACGTCAAATTTACAGTTTAAAATTAAAATATAAGTGACTCTAGTTGTCCATTCGCAAAAAGTAGATTCTTATGGAGAAGAACGGACAAGAAACTCCATAGTAGTAGTGTAGTTAGTTTGCCATCGACACGCCAAGATATCCCCATTAATATGAATAATTAGTTTAGATGAAAATTGATAATTTTATACAATGTAATTTTATATATTACTAGTGGCCCGCCCCGGCTTCGCTCGGATGTTTATGTATTTTCAAAATTTTCCTTCATAAGAACCTTCTCCTGACAATAACAAACACAACAAAAATAGAATTAGCGAAATTGGTCCTACAGGGATAAAAAGTATCAAAGGTATGACCTAATGTAGGCTATGATCTACCCGTGTGCCAAGGTGGTTTCGTAACCAAACACGAAAGTTTTGGCTAGAAAACAAAAATATATAAATTCCCCAGCTTTTGCCCGTGACTTCGTAAGCGCATATCCCGTTTTTCTCGTTCCCATAAAAAACAAATCTGTTTCCGTATAACCTTCCTCATGAATGTGGCTATCATATACAAAAAGAATTTTCCAAATCCGACTGGTAGTTCCAGAGATTAGCGCGTTCAAACAAACAAACTCTTCAGCTTTATAATATATATATATTTTTTTTTAATTTAATATGGGTTTGCTCTTGACTCTAGTCTAGGTCATAGATGACAGAGACAAAGTCGACGATGGAGCGAGCTTACCCAGAAGAAGCCTGTTCACTCTAATTTTGAAGAGATTAGGGTTGTATGCGTTCGGAAACACAGACGCAGGCAGAGAGTTCCACTCCTTTGCTGTGCGCATTATAAAAGACGTTTGGAAACGTTTAGTGCGAATTGGTGGAATAGCAACAAGGTAGGGATGGTAACTTGCAGTGCGTCTAGATGTCCGATGGTAGAAGGGGGCCGGTGGGATGAGATCGTGGAGTTCCTGGACACTCTCCCCGAAGTACAATCTGTAGAAGACCGACAAGCAGGCAACCTTGCGGCGATGAGCCGATATTTATTATAAGTATAGATAACTCCCAGACCATTTTTAGGGTTCCGTACCCAAAGGGTAAAACATGACCCTATTACTAAGAATCCGCTGTCCGTCAGTCACAAGGCTGTATCTCATGAACCGTGATAGTTAGATAGTTCAAATTTTCACAGATGATGTATTTCTGTTGCCACTATAACAACAAATACTAAAAACAGAATAAAATAAATATTTAAGGGCTCCCATACAACAAACGTGATTTTTTTGCTCGTTTTTGCTCGAGATTCATAACGGTAACAGGTAGACGCTTGAAATATTCACAGAATATTTAGTTATAAAAATAAATAATCAAATTAAAATAAGACAAATATTTAAGGAAGGCTCTCATACAAGAAACGTGATTTTTTTGCCGTTTTTATAGATAATGGTACGGAACCCTTTGTGCGCGAGTCCGACTCGCACTTTGCCGGTTTTTTTAACTTCTACAGCGAAGTTCTACTGCAAAACAGAAATATAGGGTCATCATCATCATAATTTCTGTTGAAAGACGTCCATAGCTGGACCTAGGCCTCCCCCAAGTGTCGCTACGTCAGTCGACCGATGCAATATGTCTCGCATCTAGAGAAATCCCGCGACCTTCACCAAGTCATCAATCTCCTTTGTGGGAGAAAATATTATGTAGGTACCAGCAACTAAACTGCGGCCGAGCCTTTGACAATGTAAATAATAACTGTGTGTTTTCCAATAAGTAAATTAAGTAAATTGATATACCTAACATTTGCGACCATTTACGTAAATATTTGAGGCAGTGGGTCTAGTTTATCGGTATTATATCGGGTAGGACGCGTTCCCACTATGTCGTGACGATTTTATCATTGGACGACCGTCACATACATTTTGTATGTAAAAAGTCGTGGACAACTGTTAATCGTGTCGTCCTATATGTGAAGAGCTCCATTTAAATACACAAGCCACGACGCTTTAAACGACTCGATAACCTGTCGTCACGACATAGTGGGAACGCAGCCTTACAGGTTACGGGTTTGTTAGTCGAAATTAAAGATAAACTCCGCCAAGTAACCGATAAGCTATCGGTACACGTCCGGCTTCTTTCAGCATTTCGTTATTCATTCCCAACAATAAACTTAAACTAATGTTATAAACTTTGAATATTGATTTGTTTGTCTATTTTTTTACGACTTATTTCAAAAAATCTTACGCCATTAGAAAGCAACGTTATTAACTTAAAACACAGGCTATATTTTATTTAGAAAAAAATAGAAATCACTAGGAACGAAAATTGCAATATTATTTTGCCTAAACAATTCATTATTTGGCGTGCGCTGAGAAACCTATTTATGATACATAAAAATAATGCACTACATGATTAAAGTTCTTAAAATAAATTCCGCGAGGGTATATCTCTAACTATTATGGTTAAGTCACAATGACCGCTTTTTGTTCAAATTATTCAATCAAAACCCGGGTGGAATGGAAAAGTGGTGATTTTGGTATACAAATCCGTGTCCATTAAAATGGTTTGACCATTATTAAGGTCGATTATGTACCTAGGTACATGTCAATTACACTTAAAATTATTCAAATCGAACCTTTCGTTTAAAAGTTACGACGGGTATAAAAATGCTTTATTGCGAATTTTTTCTTTATTTGTGCTGTAAGACCTTGTTTTTTGCCAAATTGAAGCAACAAAAGTGGGATTATTGAAACAGATCTAATATTTTTTGCATAATCAATCCCTGACGGGGTGAACGGAGTGAATAGTTACGCGGATCCTGAGACCGCAGAATCAGCAGCAAAAATGGCAGGGTAATTAATGAAAATCGTTGTGCTTAATTTTCCAAATTTAACCTTTAAAAGGTAGGTACTCCACAAACTTCAACGCCCCCTCTACCCCAGAAGGGGCGTTGAAGTTTTTGGAGTAACCTACTAAATACGCGCTGACGAAGTCGCGGGCAAAGTGCTAGTGTCATATAATAAAATTCTTATCCCATTACAAACCATTTAAAAAAAATTATACAACGGTAGAGTTGATAACTGAGTTGGCGATGAAATAAAAATCTCAACATAAATTCAAGTTGACACTTGCTGCAGAAATCAAGACATAAAACCTATTCCACTCTTCCTATTAGTACATGACTCTGGCAAAATGTCATAAAATATTTGAAGTTTGGTTTTCGAAACAATTAAATTTCCTCCGTCAGTTAGACACGCGTCTTCACCGCGTCTTCCTCGCAAAAAACTCTTTTCATCCGACAGATCAAGAAATTTCGTGGCCGCCCGCTCAAAAATTCATAAACGGATTACCCTAGGCTTTTAGAATTCAATAGCAATCCCCTCAAAGTTGTGAAGATGTACCGGATTCATCTGCAGCCTTACATACAGCAGGTAAGGTAAGCTTTGGAAATTTTCAAGAAGTTTGCATCAGAAAACTGACTGGCCAAACCATATCTACTCGCAACAGTCGAGTCAAGTTTGATTATTCTAATCGGCTACGGTTTGCTTCTCTTTCTAAATTTGTCATGACGAAGCAGGTGAAAATTTTGAACCAACTATACGGTGCTGCCTGCGACCATCAGTATATGCTGACCGCGATGCCGACCCTCACAAAGCGAATGCCCATCACCCGTCGAACTAACGACGAGTCTCTAGAATGGCAGAAGGTTGACATGGAACGTTTGCAGAAATTTGGTAAGTAGTCTAAATTTGAAGCTTTTTTTGGGGAAACCTATTACTAAGACTCCGCTGTCCGTCCGTCCGTCTGTTAGCGGGCTGTATCTCAAGAACCGTAATAGGTAGACAGTTGAAAATTTCAGTGTGTATTGCCGCTATAACAAAAAATTAAATTAAAGGAGCTCCCATACAAGAAACGTGTTTTTTCGATTGTTGGCACGGAACCCTTCGTGTGAGAGTTATAATTTATGTGCACACAGAGAAACAGAAGCAGAAATAACATTATAATTATTAGTACAAAGGGACTGCTTATTTCTAAAGAAATTTCTCCTAGCAGACCTTCCTTTATGTGCCGGTCTCGGTATATTAATATGATTACCCATCCACAGACCGTCCTTGGCAAGAGTTAATTAACCTTGAAGATCTACCCGTGCGGCTGATATTATTTAGCCACTCCTTGTTTGAAACTCCAAGAGTCATTAACAGATAAACAGAACACAAGAAAAGTAAAAATAAAGTCCTCCTGACCGATTTCGGCAATGGCGGCCAATCTCAACCGAGACTGGTCATCGGCGCGGGACATATTATAGTGCACAAGTGTGTGTGCAAACAGATGCACTCCCCCTTTTCCGTCACTCTCATATTCCGATGGGACGGCAACCCGACACGACCGGAGAGAGATCTGACGCAGGACCAACAGCTTAACGTGCTTTCCGAGGCACGGGCGTGTCACACCACCAAATTCCATACTCCGGGCTCGTTACTGGTAAAATTCCTACTGGAAAAACCCAATTATACTTTTTGCCCGACCTGGCAATCGTACCCAGGACTCCACGCTCGGCAGTCGCGCTTGCGACCTCGAGACCAACGGAGCAGTTTCAAGAAGAGTAAAGAGTGTTTATCATGTCGAAGCATGAAAAAAGTCTTCGCGCTCTGTATCGGCTTCTCTCGACAGCACACTTGGCGGGGATCTTCACAGCGACAAGCGCCATGTATAACATGACCGTTGATGGAGCCCGCAGGAAGCGGGGGCGTAGGCGCCGGCACTCCAAGCGGTCCGTTGGTGCTGGTCGCAGCCGGTCGCGGCTGCCCGTCGTCGAAACCAGTGTAGTGGACCTCGATGGGAGCGAACGCTTGAATCATACGCAGCGTTAGTCCACCTTCTTTTCTTTAGTTCTACGGGAATCTTGGTTTTTTTTTCGGAGGGGAATCTTTTTTTTTTCAGGGGGGAAAAAGACCAGGGAGTGTGGGATATTTAACTCACTTAAGGTTTTCAGTGAGTTAAATATCCCTATGTGATCACCAATGAAAGGCGCCCGTTACCTCTAAACAGACCACTGCTATGTCGACATACGTGATCGACGCGTTCATTTATTCGGTGAACCCGAACGCGTCGATAGATGGCGCCTTCTGGTTTTGCCGAACAAACTGAACGTGATGATCGTTTACTCGAACGATAATCGCTCAATAATCGCCTTTTCGTTAATGTGCGTTTTTCGATCAATACTTAGCTTGACTACTTAATGCTTAAATAAATGTTTGTCGGTTATGGTTCATCTCTCTAGGTACCATCAGCCATGATATTGGAACTACGATAGGCGTACTATGGGGGGAAGTGTTGGTTTTTTGCGCAATGGATACACCGTTTGCTTGTAAATGATATTATAATTTACACTCATAATCACAATAACAATATTCTCATGTAATAAGTACATAGCATAAGTATACGGAACGCGCGACAGTTCCTAAACGTGTTCACTGCTCGATCGCCACCAGCAGACTGAACTCAGCCGCGGTCGAGCACAACGCTCTAGACTCTGTCGAACGCCACTAGATGGCGCTGGCGTCATGATTGTTCAATCGACTGAAGTATTTCCGACATAATATCTATTAGTCAATAAATAAAAATTGATCGAAAAACGATTTTTATGTCCCATTTTGTGTCATTGGTTAATTTTGGAATTGATCGGTATAATCTCTTGACTGTAACTAGTTAATTTGACCTAGTTGTGCTTTATTTTGACAAGTTGTTAATGTGTTAATTTGATATTATGTTTGGCAGGAGACGGAGCCGGAATCTGTGAGGAGTGTGGGGGCCCATTACACCTGCCGCGAGCGCCAGTCAAAAAGAAAGAAAAAGACTTACAAAAAGAACCAACTCGTGATGTACCTGGCGTCGGGGCTCAAACTCAAGGAAGTACGAATCTATTGTATTTTCTAGCACTTTCTAGCACTTTCTAGCACTTTTCGCGCGACTCCTACCGCGCAGATTTTTTGAAAAAAAAGAGAACCTCTTTTTTTTAAGTCTGCTAAAAATCAAATTCGATTGTATTTTTTATGTTACTAATTCTTTTCATGTGAAAAGATATACGTTCCGATTGGTCCCATATAAATTTCATTAAAATCGGTTTAGTAGTTTGGTTTTTAAACCAAAATAGCTGGAGAAAAATTTAAACGAGTATCATCCAAGTAAACGAAATTGCGTATTTTGCTTCTTTATGATTTTCCAGTGGCGTTGTTAAGTGTGGGGTAGGTACCTACCACTAAAAAGTGAAATATATTTTTATTAAAAAAAAATACAACCGACATCCAAATAAAAACCACTACAAAGTAAAATTAACTTTAATTTCGGAAGGAAGTTTTTGGAAGGAGTATTTTAACACCGACTTCCAAAATTAAATAGTGTTTTTTTTTTATTTGGAAGTTGGTTGTACTTTTTTGTAAGAAAGTTTTGTACAATCAATTTTCCTCCTATTCCGCGAATTTCTAAAAAACCCATCTTAGTTTGTTTGCCGGGTTAGCTTGTATTTGATATTAGCCAGTCCAGCTAAGGAGTGGAATTCTTTACCGGACACTGAGTGTACTCATAAAATAATGAGGTTATTTCTAGATAAACGTGCTCCATCGTCGACTATATCATCGCATTCCATTAGGCGATATTGTGGTAAGACGCGGGCCTATCAATAACAGAAAAATTGGCCAAGTGCGAGTCGGACTTACTTTCAACAACAAATTTTAGAACTTTTATCAGTAAAATAAAAAAAAATATAAAGACAACCCACGTCAACCTGTGTGTGACCTCACCATCTTAGCTTATTATAAACTGGCCTAATGGTCGAGTGGTTAGTGACCCTGACTGCTAAACCGGAGGTCGTGGGTTCGATTCCCACCCAGGACAAATCTTTGTGTGATGAGTATGATCATTTGTTCTGTGTCTGGGTGTAATTTGTCTATAATATGTATGTATTTAGAAATATATAAGTATGTTTATCAGTTGTCTGGTTGCCATAGCACAGGCTCTGCCTAGTTTGGGATCGGATGACCGTGGTTGTCTAAAGATATTATATTTTTGGTAAATTTCATGCCCCGATTGACTCAAACATGCAAATGCGCAAGACTGACAACTTATTTATTTTTCACAGAACCTGACATTAACGCACCAAATTTTCTGCACAACTGGCGGACGTCTTATAGCTACCAAGATCCAACAAGCAAATCTTCCTGATACACAAGGCCATAATGGACATAACGTCTCAATGGCCGAACATCCGTACCGGAACAGAGAAACGAAAACTCTAAATTTTTGTTAAAACACGCCTGATTTTTCAATTTGAGCAAGACGTATTAATTAAGTTACTTGTGGCGACATCTATGCCGCTACATTTGAACTACGTGAGACGTCTGACGTTACAAATGCTAAATCGCGCTAGGAAAGGTTACCGTGAAATCTGCATTTGCAAAAATTATAATTCTCCTTTTTGCTTCGCCGTTGTTGAGTAAAACACAACCCCGGCAGTAGCGCGCAACCACCCGGGGCCGTATTATGAAGAACTAGCTTCTACCCGGGTCTTCACCCGTACGGTATGTTGATAAAAAAATATCCTATTTCCTAATAAGGAAATAAAGAGCGAGGCCAAACGAGCGTATTTTGAGATGTGAGTCGCGGAATTTACGTTGCATTCGGTTTCATACAAAAGTACTGTTTGTGCCACACAGCGACGCAAAACGAGTTGTCTGCCGAGTCAGCCGAATTGCGTTCGGGGTGAGTCGTCCATACAGGGTATGGAACTGTCCACACATTGAGTCTTTCCGACCGAACGTTGCTTAAGAATGAGTCCCTAGAATTGGGCCTTTAACCTATAGTAAGGCATTATTGCCATTGTAGGTTATAATGAAATCAGTAAAATATCATAGCCCACCAATGTCATTTGAATTTGGACCCAACTAAATATTTCTACCTATGAAAACTTTTACCGAGCGACCAGCCAGCGCTCCTCGTGGCTTACTTTCAATAATCTCGAAGTAGATACGAAAAGTAGAGTATTCTCCTCGAGAATAAAGGTGTCTTTGCCTTGGGCTACCTTTGTTTCCCTCGATGCATTCAGGATTCTAGTATTAGTTATCTTCGCCACGACAACGATCTGTGTCTTGGTGCACAGGCATAGTATATCTAGTGTTTCGAACGCAAAACGTAGCGACACCCGCGGCGTGCGTTGCCGTAGGTTTGTGTTTGCGCGATGAGGGCACTGCACGCGCCGCCTGTCTGTAAACGGAAAAAACGCCCGACGCGCGTCTCCATATACGAGGCCTTATTACTTATATGAGGAAACTTAATAAAGTACACCTTTTCGTACAACTTGTATAAAGACATTCGGGCTCCAGACTTTTTTTTTGAAATTGGATTTCGATGCTTTGCAGCCAGCTGCGGTCTGAAATACATCAGGCGCTTGAGCGAATTTTCCTATTTTCTAACAATGCCCCTTGGTACCAAGCCTCGTGGCTAAATAATAAACGCCGCACGGGTCAATTTTCAGGAATGAGCGTTAGCAACACTTGCCGGAGTCGGGCCGCCAATACGTTACCCTAACGAGACCAATACGCGCCTCAGACAGCATATTAAATCCTTGGTCCCGGCTGTCATTTATAGATCTCATTACATTACATCGTCATTTGATAGTTAGTTGGGGTTAAGCTACGCTGGCTGAGGTCGATCTATGGATCGGTGACCATCCATTATATACCCAGTTTCCTCCGTGGCACGGAAAGGTCTTTGGCGGTCGTTACGGGTAATCAACAGCCCAAAAATCATGTTTTGCCAAGGAGTATTGTGTTTCCCAGTATCTGGGTTGTGGAGGATAAATATTCAGCTGCATCCGGTTACACTGTTAGACGGTATAGACATAATTATTTGGGAAAGGCTACGCAGACTGCATGCCAAATGATCTTGCTCAAATTAAAATACAGGCAAACCTTAGAATAAGTCACTTTATAATGCTATGTATTAAAATTGGGTACATAGTAAATTTTTTATATGATTTTTAAGGATAGGTAAGTTTCGACTAGGAATAAAATAATTATAAACATTAATGCTTTTATTTATACCTTTTATTTTCAGACATAAAACTTATAAAATAGTATAGGTACTAGCTAATGCCCGCGGCTCCGCCCGCGCGAATGTCGAAAATTATTCCAAGGGAACATAGTCCCGGTAAAAGATGTGTTATCCAGACTAGCCCAGCTACCTCTGTGCCAAATTTCATCTAAATCCGTTCAGCCGATCTGACCTGGTATGAGTAGGGGTACACACCCACACCCACACCCATCGATCGACGTTGATCATAGTTATATGTCATGGCCAGATCGATGTCGGGGTGACATCCTCATGGAAATCCTCCACCCTGGGGCGGGTGGAGGGGTCTGACAGACTCTTACTGACTAAAATCACCCCGGTGTTCCATCTCCCACCTACGCCGGGGATCGCGGG